>JAQFXU010006349.1:0-10371 GCA_034693705.1 Spatulosminthurus flaviceps | reverse complement strand
GGGGAGGAGCTATGGTCCAATGGGCCAATAGAATGGCTCACCTTTTAACTTGGATTTACCCTTATATACATTCTACTTGATTCCATTGCCGCAGAAAGGAAGAGAAGATGGTTGAAGTTTTATGTGTGTGGATATGTATTTGATTGTCGTATATTTGTAATGTGGCCTCACGTTTGCGACTATCGAGTTGCTGCTTGAAAGATTCATGTTGATGTATTGATCTGCACATTGCGTTTTCTCATCAAGTTATTCTACAGCGCGTACGCTAAGCGGATTACTTTCGCATCTATTCAGTAGACGACGGGGCTTGGCTATATAAATTTCTACAGAACAACATTGTGGCCTCTGCCTCTACTTTACTCTTTTTAGCTACAGTTTACTGTACAGAATAAAATTGAGTTTCTATAACAAACTATATTTATAGGTAGTACTATTGTATGATTCCTTGAAATTCTACCCACTTCTACATCATTTCATATACATACCATTCTTTAAGGATTCTTATTCCCTCCCTTTTATTCTTCTGCACCTTTCTGCACGAGCCTTTGAGCAAAAGTTGTACGTGCATACTAGCTTTTGTAGTAGCTGCGCCTGTACATGCTTTTATTTGGATTTGTGTGTACATTTAGTATGCAGAAATGTTAAAGGAGACATGCTGAAATATCGGTGGTATTCTCGGTTTCATGGCTAAAATTTTCTGTTGTGAAATTGAAAGTGTAGGCAGGACTTTGGTGATATGAGATGAAGTACATAATGGCTAGGGTCAGATTCTGGACATTGTTTGGGTAAAAAAGTTGAATTCATTGAATTAAATTGGTTATTAAGGGGACAAGCAGGGAAGCAAGGATTTAATGTGAGTAAAAAAAGTACGTGCATAAATAAATGCAGTCATTGTAACGGCGTTTCATTGTATAGTTATAAACATATAAAGGATATCTGTCTCTCCTCTCTCCCTGTCCCCACTTCTAGCTTTTTTTTGTAACTTTGATACATCTAGCGTAAAAGAATTTTGATGGGATTTAAATTTCTATTTTTCCGGTTATTTTGAGTTTTGGGGGTGAGTGGAGCGCTGAAGCTTGATGATATGACTGGGGTAGTGCGTAAACCAATTAACGAATGAACGCATGTGGATACAATCAAATATTTTGTAACATTTAGCATGCTTTGATTTTACGAAAATAGGAAAAAAATGAGAAAACTTTTAGCAATATCGAGTAAAAATATAATTAAAAAATGCCTATATTATTACATAATCAAAAATATTGCACCCCACACTGCCTAAAATAACTATATAACATTGGAAAATGACGAATAGGCCTGAACAGGGGATGTTTTAATACCGTTAAATAAATTTGTAACGTGAGTAAGAGTATAAGAGAGTTGGTAAAATTTGTAAATAATTTGTTTATTAAATTGCAGGATTGAAGATGATGAAGAAATCGAGAAGGACGTAAGCCACCTGGAAATTTCTCGAACTTCTGCGAAGGAAAATTGCTCAGTGCAATAAATAAATTATTCTGGTGAAGAAGTATATGCGGAGTTGAGGACTATGCATACACTATGTCCTTCAACAATTGAATCATGCATACATATTATACATATAGTACTTACGTACGTGTAAGTTTATACATACATACGTAGAGAGACGAGTTTACCACGAAAATCCACGGAAATTGTTGGATATTCATTAGTATAGATACATATACATAATGAAAATGAAAAAAATCTAGATCGTGGATGTAGTTTGCTATAACGCTATTATGTATTTCCCTTTTTCACGGAGAAAAAAGTAGTACCTTACAAGAGTTTTCCGATTGCTTTTATAGGTAGGGAGTAGAGCATTATTGTCATAAAATTTGACAATTATTGCGTTAGTGAAAAACGTATTTAGACTATTTAGTATTCCACAGTATCTATATTAGGTCTCATTTCCTTCCCTGTTTCCAGTAAACTTTTAATTGATTTTTTTTTCATGCATGATGTGGTCGTACTAGATGTGAACAAATAGAATCTAGTATCTCACTCACTTTTTTCATCTCTAAGTTTGTTTATTAACTTACAAGTTTTTACTTTTATGTTTTAATGATATTTTGTTACTAAGTTTTGTTGTATAGTTAATGAGGAATTTGTTGTTTTTGAAATACTCAACAGGAGGTTTAATTAAGTTAGAATTGAAAAAAATGTTCCTAGAAAAGTATGCATACTAAGTATTTATTCTACACATGGATTTTGAATTAAGCCTGGTTTGTGAGAGTTGAAGCTGGAAGCAAATAGTAGCCTTTTCGTACACTTGGACTGTATGCTACGAAAATGGCTTAGTAAGATGACACGGACATTGCATGCTTGAAGAGACGGAAGTTATTGAGTGAGTGACCAGAGTGGATTTTTGCCAAAGTACTTATTTTTTTGTAATAAATCATTATTACTTACATAACAACGCTTTTTTTATTTGTCGCTTTTATGATTAACAATGTATCGTGTGTAGTTCAAATGAGTCTAACTCAACGTGTGACTCTGTACTACAACCCGTTAAATCTGCTTACTTACCTGTTGGCTATACTGTTATTTTTGACTAGATTTTTTTTAAACTTAAATTCTAACATGTCTGCGATGAGGCTAAACTTGGCTTTTCTAGTAACGGAAAATTACATTTATGTCTATAGACATTATATATTTTGTATGTCTTCTTGAGCGCGTACTTTCTGTAATAATTGTTTAGATTCTCTATTTATTTTAGACTATGCATTATGCTTGCATAACTATTAAAAAAACTAACAATGATATTAATGCACTTAAGGACAGAAATATTATTGCATGCATATGTATGTACGCATGAAGTAAACGATTGCAATACATTAATTAGGTTTTTCGAGGGTAACTGAGTGCAAATATTTTGAAGAAAAAAAAAGTTATAAGCATATCGTGACTACTTGAATTTGAGGGGTTTAAAACGTGAAGGTAAAAATATATATAATATAAGAAAAGCAGTGAATTGGCTGTTTTTATAGTCTGCTTCAAAGTCCATTAGAATGATAATATTACTAATAATAATAATAGTTATTGTTATTATTAAAAAACGTCTTATCAGACTCGTGTCTATTTACTATGAATTAATAACGATGTTTATAATTTTCGATACTGGCATTTAACTTTAATGAGAGGAATTGTTCTGCACTTCCATATCTGTATAGTACGTATGTAGTGCTTGCATGTGTATAGTGCAAGCAAGTATGTAAACAATCTGCAACACTAACCGGACCCTGGCCATAATTTTGTATTGTTATTCCTACATACTTGGAAACGAAATGGATATTATTTTTGAAAAAGTCATGTAACTGTAAAAGTAACTATGATTATGCGTATGTATAGTAGTACAGATATTTCCCACAAATAATTATTATTAACAATACAATCATTACAAAAAAATTACATTTAAAATACTCGCCATCGTAGTTTTTAAAATAAGAATATTTATTGAAAGAACAAGTGAATTCCATTGGAGTGTATATTCTGCATATGATTAACAATGAGCCTATTCAGTAGGCCCGATTGAGTAATTTTTTCTATGTTTCGTAAATCATGTTTTTTTTGTAGAAGAAAACCTCTGAGAATAAGTGTTACTTCCTAGACCATGCATATGTGGATGTAGGTAACATTTTGTTTTTTTTTTAGTTGCCAAAGTTGATGAACATTGATTTTCGTACAATGAATATTATATTGGCTTAGACGTTTATAGTGTCGTGTGTCATATTCCAAGTAAGTCGATCGGTAGTTTACATTATTTGTAGAACTCTTAGAGACTTAGTAATGCGAGAATTATTTATTTTTTAATGTTTTATGAACTACGCCGTTTACGCTATGTGTAGCTTTCAACTGCATTTGTCCTTAGTATTTTTCAGTATAAATATACATATGTACTGAAGATTTATTCCTTCATTTTATATACACTACTGGTAAAATAATGCATCAAGAAACACTGATACCTATAGATGAAATCCAAGTTTTAATGCAATTGATAATCATGTGAAAGATGTGAAGGTGAGTGTGTGTGCATAATGAGAAAATCCTGAAGTTGGTATTTATCATGTATGATGATGGTAGGTGTGGTGATGGTAGGAAAAATGCATAGAGCCTAATTGTGATTTGAGAATACTGTGCACATTGGAAGCATGTTAAGCTTGAATGTTTTACATTATTATGGATTTGTTCAGACCTTATTAGGCAGAAGCATTAGTTGAGAAAAATCAAGGTTGAAAAGGAAAAACATAGCAAATAATATTTAAGTTGTGAGTAGGAAACCATACATGTGTATGTAGTACATATAAGGTACTATACTATAGTGCAATCAATATTAAATAAAACAGGGAAATGACGATAGTATTGCAAATTGGGATAAAAATTTGTAGATTTCTGATGAAAACTTAGCTATATGGTTTTTAATCTAAATAAACAGCTATCCCTAGAAAGATTTTGAAAATAATTTGTGACGATACTTACAATTAGCACAATGTGAAATAACTGTACCTTTGCTATACTTACTTAAAGTCGTTTAATATATTTGAGAATATGCTTGAACCCTATGTATGCATTTTTCCTTGCACTGATTCAAACAACAAGAACTAAATACGTAAAATTTACGCGGCATTTACAGCGACTATTATACATACAACGATGTTTTAATGAATGATAGCTTTAAGTCTTAACGTATGTATGATAGAGTATTGGAAAAGTGTTTTTGTCAAGGTCCTTTTACATAGTTAATAATAATACACGAAATGTAACTATCCTTGTAAGAGTTGGCAAGTTGCGAATAAAATGTAAGATGATTATAATGAAATGGCACATAAAAACTTATTGATTACACACAGATGGAGTCATATTTCAATTGAAATGTACATATACGTAGCCAATCCCTCACTATTAATTTAATGGTTTATTAATTAAGTAGTGACAGGCGAACAATACCAGGGAAAAATAGGGCTGGAAGTTGTGGTCGTTTAGGGAATTGGTATTATCATCTTTGTAGGCTGGAAAGCCGTACGGGGTCCCATCGGTGCTCAAATTGAAAAAGAACTAATTTTATCTTCATTCATTCCTACTTCGGAATAACTAATTGGAATTTAATACACTACGACAGATTCGCTCGGTTTTCTACTTGTTCAGGGTCTCTCTCTGGGACTTGAATTCAGGGGTTTCGGATTTCATCTCGTATTCATGTGATTGGAAGCAAAGTAACTATATATGGAGTTCTATCATTTAAATATGTACGAGGGAAGGTTTCAGCTTACATATGTATTCTATACTATACACGTATCTACATACATAGTCAAAAGCTTTCAGATTTGCAGTTGCAGTGGATGCCCTCCTCGATTCCCCAAGGGGTAAATGTAAAATAACAGATTTGCCGGAACTATCTCCAGTATATCTTGAAAGTAGTCCATTGTATTTGCTATGATCCCTGCTGATTATTTTTATCTCGGCTATGTCCGTCAAAATATTGAGGACTTATAATGAGCCATGTAACTCGCAGGATATTTGGGATCCAGTAAAATTATCTTCCTTTTCCATATTTAATTTCAATAATAATAAAATTTTGAAGACCCGATTTTTAAGGAAATTTGTAGTAAAAACCATGGACTCTTTTCTCATACATAATTATTTTGGAAAAAAAATATATTTTCCCTTCATCGTCATTGACTACTCAAATTGTTACTATCATTGAGATTATCCTAACCCAACCCAATATGTTTATAGATACAATTTTTCAATATAATGTGTAACTTGCCTTGGCTCTATCCAGGCCCATTGCAAGAGAATCCATTTGGTGAGAGGAGGACAGGAACGAACGGTATGGACAAAAAAGGCAAAGTGAACACAATAGAATTTGCGAGAGACTCATTTTATCAGGCAGATTATAATCTGGATGAGAACTATGTTCCTCGACGATTGAGCTGAATTGATACTCCCGTTCCTCTTTCTCTCTCTCTCTCTCTCCTGAGTCTGTAGAATCATTGCAGCATAATCATATGAAATCAACTGTACACACTTTGTATCTTTTCCCCTGCTCGGTTTAGGTTAGGGCGTTTGCTACGTTCCATGTCATAGTACTACTTGGAGAGGACAGCAAGCAGTGATGATGGGCATATCTTGATACCACATCACATCTGCCTTCATCATTCCTAGTTTTTCTATGGACACGTGCCTTCCTCCACTCTGCCGCCTTCATCTTCCCGGCCATTACTACATGTAGCATGGAAAAAATATTACTACCATTCATCTATGATGATGATGAGTCTTTGAACTACAACGTACTTACCTAAATTACTTACATGAAAATTTGTTTTGTCGCAGGAGTATCCAATCAGGTAGAAACGCTGCTTGTCTAAATAATATATAAGTACTGTATTTTCCCTAGCTATGTAACTGGAACATTCTATATGACACATATGATGAATGAATTGAAAGCATAAGGATTTGCTCCAGCTATAGGGTCTTTCTCCCTTCATATATATGTTACTTAATACAGTAGGTAGACGTACGTAGCTTGTAAGGTACCAGCAAGATTTTCATTAGTAACCAACCTAGTACATATAATTTCATTTGTATAAGATAAATTCCATTTAGACTAAAAGCATTTGCCTCATAGCAACTTGAGGAAAAGGTCTAGGAACCGTAGCGTGTGCTACACGATTATTATAATAACAGTCTGGATTCATTTTGAACGGAGTGAGTGGAGCAGCCCAGGGGTTACATGTTGGTTCAAGAAAGTAGTAATAGTAGTTTTGTATGTGTATTGTGAAGAATCTCTTCTGACCTGGAAGTACTAAAAAAAAGGAAGATGTGAACACATCTCTTGCCCTTTTTCAATCTGACGGTTACCAGGGTTTCCTTTTTCTTATGCCTCTCTCCTATAGGTCAGATCCACTAACATTTCTACAGTACAGAACAGACACTACTATGAGGAAAGCAAAAAAAAGTATGCTTGGTAAGTACAAATGGAAAATCTAAGAAAGGGAAAAAATGAAAAAGGACAGAAAAAAAGGATGGGAAAGAAAGGGTTGAGCTCCAGTCGATCCATTTACCAATCCTTTCAAAACTCTACCCTGGGCTTCCTTCCTCCCGTGAAAACATCCATCCCATTCCATAGCAACGTTTCACAACAACTGTCTTCCAAGTCACTGGAACCTCTCTCACTCACACACTACTTATACTCTATTGGCTATATTGCTTTTTCCCTTCCACAAGGAAGAAAGAATCCTCGTGAAACTTTCGTAATAAAAGGGAAGAAAGCCTAAACCAATGAGACTTGAATTCACTCGCTGGTAAATAATATGCAGAGAAACATGTCACGATCCTTCACTCATCACACCCAAACTTTAACACATTTTACGTGTAGCATCCTAATTCTATTCCACTTCCTTATCACAACTCATTAAACGTGAGATGTCACTACTTCAATAAATGTAATTTAAAATGTTACTCAAAATGCATGGTAAAAATGACTTGAAAGATCGCCTGAAATGAATGTTAAAAATTATGACAGCTTTTCAATTTTTTTCGATGCAATTTTTCTTTTTATTCTTTCTTCCTTTTCCATAACTTAAATTCTAATAGTAAGTATAATCATAATGATGATAATTACTCTTTGTTATCAAATACAAGGACTTGGTATATACTTACATATATGGATCATGCTAAACGGAAATGTATATTTAATTACAATAATCATTACTTTTTACATCATGAACAAAATTACCATGATTTTTACAATTTTATTCATATCATCATCACTAGTGAAGTTCATCTCTCTACATCGCATCGACTTAACAAGATCCATTTGTTTGCACTCTTTTTATAGTTTCAATTTCTCATAGCATATGTAAGTTTAACATGCATACATATTTACATTACTACGTACAATTTCCTATTATAATTTTATATATTATGGTAATATCTACACACTAAATAGGATTAATTAGTAGAAATACTTTTTACATGCACATAATTTTACTTTATCATATTATTATTATACGTCTAGGAGTTTTTGCACACATACATACGTTGTTGGCAAAATCATAAGTTAATAATTTAATCATATCATAATATTTTCTAGTCTTAGTAATACTTATTATGTTTAAATTAACGTCTATACGTTTATAGACATAAGTTGAATTTGTTTTCTAATTTAATAAATACTATTACTAACTGTAGACTATATACTCATTCAATACCTCCTTATAGTTTCAACGAGATTTTTAAATGTTGGAGTTGAAACGATAAACTGCAAGGGAATGAGAAAGTTAATAGTTTGCTCTCTCCTTTGTATTTTTCTGACTGATGGAGCTGGAATGTCAAGGAAACTTGTGTTCTTTTTAGGTATTATATTGGAATGAAATGTTGCCATTAATTAGATGTTGTTGTAATTTCTAAAGAAATATTTTCCGTTGATTTATTGTATGTACACAATGAATAAGTTTTTAGAAGGAATCTGACAGGATAGTAAATAATTGGGATTAACAGAGAGAGCGAGAGAGAGAGAGATATGAGGAGACTTGGAAGAATAAAAAAAATGGCAAGTGACAAGGAGGTATGTGTAGACACCTTCTTTAGGAGAGAGGAGTATCCGTGAAAAAAACTGAAAAATAATGTTGTAGAAAAACAGGACTAAGAAACTGAAAATTCCCTGTGTACATGAGGCTTAAGCCTTTATCTTATCGTGAGATTTATGTTTGGAGTAATTCCGCATAAAATGTTTCCCCACGATAATTCTAAACATGATTTCCCTGTGTAATGTACAGTGTATAAGTATCTCGTACAATAAATTAGTTTGGATGATGATATGCTCGAAAAGTCTTACTTATACTTTAGTTGGTGTACATTATAACATGGCGAAAGTAAATCCTACTATTAATTACGTTAATGCGACCATAAGGAAGTGTAATGGAATGAGTTGATGGTACTAGAAGTTTAGGAACAACTGTAGGAACAAGCCCAAAACTCATTACATTAACAAGTAAGTCCTTCCCTCACCTGAACTCTTCATAGAGATGCATCCTACTTCTTTTACCCCTCGTATAAGCTACAATATTGAAGGCTCGCTTTCCATTACTCCTAAAGCTGTGTCTCTCTAAAAGTATGTGTAACTCCCTTTAAATCCATAGCCGGATGTTGGCATGTACGTCGTGTCTCACACTGTGATTCTCACTCCTTGCAGATTTTTAGTACATTTTCTTAAATGAACAACTAACTTTTCCCTGTGTATACCAAAATTCTTAGTATTATTATTTGAGGGGAAGGAAATGGTTATAATTTTAGTCCCTCTACAGAGTGAATCTTACGAGTAACTGTTTGACCAGAGTTAGGATTACCAGACACAATTTTTATGATTTTTTTATTGGAGTGTAAAAATTATACGGAGAGAAATCCTTTTGAAACTCATAATACTTGAAAGCTTTGATATTTCCAACTTTTGTCAGCATTGTAATCCAGACAATCGGAGGATACGAGAGTTATGCTAGAATGATTATTGACTGGAGTCACGGGTGTGACTGGAGTAGATCTCAATGATGATGATGATAGGACTGGTGATGCATTCGGGAGCACTACCATTGTTGAGGCTCCGACTCCACCTCCTCCTGACGAAGATGACGATGAGGATGAGGCTGAGGAAGAGGGAAGAGCTTGACTACTCATCACCTGATTGCTCATTTGCCCATAGTTTGACATAGACGAGTGGACCTAAGTACACATAGAATTCAGATGGACCCTTCCGCCATCAATTTCCTAATCCTCTCATATTTTTTTATTCTCCCAATACAACATTTTTATGGGTCAACGTGTGTTAATCAGACAAATTGCATGTTATTCCCATAGCTTGAGCATGTATCCCGCGAATATTTTGTCTTTCCAAGCTCTCAAAATCCCCACAACTCAGCAAAACTTTCCCTCTAAAATTCTAGTGCTTTATTTTTAAAGTGAATATCTACTATAATTTACTGTTTTTGGGTAAATATAGGGGCTCTACATGAAATCTACCCGAAAACTAGACTTTACAGATTTATTTTTAAATTTTGTTGAAAAATTCAAGTTCCTCTTAGATTGAAAAACGATATACTGATTTCAAATTTGAGTTGAACAGCACTATAGTAGTACAACGAATTTTACATGGCACTAAACTAACGTAGTAAAATTCCGGGGTTTGTTGACATTTCCCAATAATGATTATTATTACATGCGGGGGATATTTTACTTAGCGTCACACATAATCTAGCTAGTTTGTACAAAACCCACTCTTTTTCATGCATATCCCAATAGATGCTAAATTCATCCATCATACAATAAATAAATACCTTGCATTACAAGCAGCACACT
>JAQFXU010006348.1:0-10372 GCA_034693705.1 Spatulosminthurus flaviceps | reverse complement strand
TCACTTTTGGATGGTTAAACTAACTATAGTTAACTTAACCATGGCTAAGTTCACTAGTGAAATCAAGGTCTAAGTATTTCTATATATAAAACATTATTTTTCTTACAATATACATATATATAGATACCAGGAAAAATGTCAACAGAGTGAGTAAGAGAAAGTATGACTACTAGGATTCCATGGGTAATTTTACTCTTGGATTCCAGTCAATAAAGGGGATGTCATTGGGATCCCACATAGGCGGTCAGAGGAAAAACTCTGCAATTTTTCTAATAACATTTCCTCCTCCTGCTCTTCTATTAACTCCCAATCTGGGTCTCCAAATCTGAGTTTATCGAGCGAGTTCATATATGTAAGTAAGTATTCAAATTCTTAGACCATCACTTTCACTTCTTCTTTACGAATCTGCCCTCATGTCCAGGCCTCTCTCAGAACTCTACTACAGCTCTAATATTTTCCCTAAATTGAGGTCTCCTTGAACTCTCTGGAAATCCATGCACGTGTCAAAACGGGGAAAGATTTCCGAGGATGGAGCTTTTATGAGTGCAAATATTATTATTTCTCCACCGTATCATTTTATATAATCTCTTCCATGTAATGGAAAACTACTCAGTATATTTAATCAAGTGTATTTTTAAGGGCCAATTTCCTTTCGCAATAACTGTACCTTGGAAACTGATCAGAGTTTTTCACCTCTTCTACTCTCAGTTATAGAAAAGTCGGTTAATTTAAAACCTTCAACTTGAAAAACCTCAACTTGGGAACGGAAACTTGACGATAAGGTGGTAAAATATATGTGTACTTCTCTCTCTCTCCCTCTGTAGTATATTCTCAGTATAATTCATATATAAATATTCTCAACTCTCCTACATTGTGGCCAGATGATTACAGAATAATGAACTCCTCTATATATTTCTACTGGCTTATTTCCTTTCCTCCCCGACATCAAAGCCAATCAAGTATTTTACCCCATGTTTTCTTTATACAAGCTGAAAACCCAGTTGGGTGAATTGAAATTAATCGGAAACTTGGGTGTGTGTGAGATGAAGCGGGTAATTCTTGCTGGGGAGTTGTGTGTAGTTTTTGGCAGGAGAGTAGTATGTAGTATAGTACTATGCATGTCCAGGGCTTCATAGTTTTAGTACGTACGTATGTATTACTCAAACTCTACATTTTCTTTTGGCTTGCTTTAACTTTAGCCAAAGTTCACGCAATGCTTACTCTATCCGCCCTAGCTCTATCTACATTTACTACCAATGCTTTACTCTATCCCTGCTTTTTAGTGCTACTCAAAGCTACTCCAACCAACTCTCCCGCCTATAGAATGTTTATACCTGCATGACCTCTAACTCTAACCAAATATCCCTAGCAGAAGTTTGGACCCGGTTCTTAACTTATCCTATAATGTTAGTAGTCCCGTAGTAGTACCTTAAGTTTGGCTCACACATGCATATTTTAATATAAAGGAATGGACAAGGTTTTACCAGAGTTGGCTCTTATATTGATTTAGTTTCCTTCCCTATAGGATTATGTACATTTATGCATGTATGTATGTACAAAAGTACCTTATGCAAATACAGCGTGTGGTATAATGCTCATGGAAATGGTGGGGAATAAATAAAAGAGCTTGCATTAGATAAAACTTCGGCGTGCTTGTAAACGGGCTTATGCAAGCCTAAAATGACTTTAGTGTTTTGACAAACAAGCATATTTTATCTTTAGACAGATAGACATTCCGCAAGTTCCAATTCAATGAATTTACATGCAACGACAACTCCACTCTAATGGAATAAGCAAAACAATAGCGGATAGCTTGGATTTTCATTTCAATTAACATTTATTTACATTTAGTTTTAATACATTTCCACACCACAACAAAACAGTCCATCATTTTAAGGATAAAGCTCCGTCCCAATTTCTTATAGTTTTGTCCCCGTCGATTCCATTAACAAATATATTATGACGCCAATGGATGTATGTACATCAACCCACACACACTTGTTTGCGAACCCTGCTTCCTTAATCAGAGCACATTTCCGGCCCGGAGTATGTATATACGTAAAAAGAGCATTAAATTCTTTCCAGTCAGTTTCCAAACTACCATACTTTCTTTGAGTAAACTTTTTTTCCTATTCATATAGTACAGATACGTATAAAAATTAGCTCAAAATAGCATTTGTAATCTTTCAAATTGCAAGAGGGATCCTTCCAATTGGGAGGTAAAATTAAATGTTGCAAGTTTTTTTTTCTTTTCCGGTAACAACTTTGATGAAAGTTCTTCCCACGCAGAAGAATTCCAAGTAAGTATATTTCATCTCCACTCCTTCATATTTACATAAGAGTTGGAGAATAACAATTCGTGGAAACTGTGTAGAAGGGAAAAATTGATGGAGCTTATTTGGAACTACTCTCATAACATTTCAATATTCACCCTGAGAAACATGAATGCTCAAGGATATGGTAATATATGAAAAATCCAAGCCTATATACTTTTTCTGGATGGTTGAAATAACGTTGAAATTAGGTTACTGGATTCCATTTGGAAATCTTTTCCCTTAATTTAGCTACTACAGGAGTATATACATATGTATATAGTAGATTTTCATATCGTATCGATCCAAAGCTATACTATACAATATACTTCTGTGTGTCAAGCTACCTCGAGCTCTCCTATCTTTTCTAGGAAATCCTATCTCCAAATTATGTATGCATGTGTATTTTTGTAGGTGTACGTGTAAGATACGTGAGAAGCTGAAGAAATATTATTTATCTTTTATTTATAGGACATGTATTTATATAATTTGCAAGATGAAATATACAGTGGGAGAAATTCCCCCTTTTACCATACGTCCTTCCTCTGCTTCTCCCACTACTGTGCTCAATCATAGGAAATTAAATAAGGAGTTATTGAAATCCTAGGGATTTACGCCCATATAAATTTCCATATAGATTTCTAAGTAAAACTATTAGTATGAACCAGTGATTTGGAAAATTTGCTCAAAAGTCCTGCCATATAGTACTTGATTCTATATAGCTATATATAATACAAGGAAATTGCTCAAAAGCTTTTAATCACATCCGATCGATAAAGGATCCTCCGAGCTTTTTTTTTTTTAGATATTCCACTCAAGTTTAACGGGAGAGGAGGAACCTACTCCAGACCTAGAGCAACTTTATGGTCAAAGTTTCAGGATGTATACTCTTTTTTTTTAAAAAAAAGTCTATAATGGTAATAGGATATGACTTAAAAAAGCGTTTAAAAAAGTACTTCATACAATGTTCATCCCTTGTATGTAAATTTAATGTTCAACCGTAGGTTATTACTGGGATTTTGTAAAAGCCAATAATATCTAGTGATTAACATGATTACAATTATTATACCATGGTTTCCCTATTACTCATCGATGTAAATGTTTTTTAATAAAATGAGCAACCACTCAACTCCAATGACTCTCTGAGATACGAGAGAAAAGTTCAAGTTCATGCTATAACTCGCAGATTATTTTCTGTTTATCAATTTTATCAGCCCAGTTTAGAGTTTTCCCTTTCAATTAAACCATGTATACAATGCGTGTGGGTGATAACATTAAGCCTGTTGATTCATTTTTCTCTACTTTAAAATGTACTAAATGTACATATTACATCAGTTTATATACATGTACATACGTACATGGTTACGTCTGTGGACGTCAAGGAGATTTTGTGAAACGAACCTGATCCTAGGCTCTGGCCGATTCTTCCAACTTTTACACAGCGCTCTTTCTCTTCAAAGGACAATGCACACATGTAGATAAATATGTTGTGTGCATATTTATATACATATTTTTCTCTGCATATGTATCTTTTCTCTATACATAGTATATGTATGTAGAAGTACATAGTAATTCAATACCATATTGGATTTTGAAGCCTCGTGTAGAATTCTACGAAAATCATATCTTGATTCTTCTTGTGTGAAAATCATTAAAAATAATGAGCACGATTGTTATACAGAGTAAAAGTTGCTTTCATACTCTCAACACATACACAGAGATACTTTTTATATCCATACTCCTCTATCTGTATCTGTCTGTATAGGTACATGGAATATGCAGAGGGATATTTTTAAGACGCAATGCTAAAAATGTTCTGCGCGTCGAGAAGTCGGCATTCACCACAGAAATACACATAGATACATGTCCTTATGCACAAGTAGAAAACGTAGCATTTAAAAATGCTCTTGAACGCACTTTTGCCTCTTTTAATAGCACAGCATAGGAAAATAGAGGATGCACACGAGAGTTCTCCTGGCCAAATTCTATGAAACGTACGTGCATGTATGGTAGAACATATAGGAAAACTGATAAAGGCCTTCAATGATATCTTTCTTTCACTTATATATTCCCATGTGAGTCGTAAAAACAGACTATGGGTAAATTCCTATATGTATTTTTCAGTAGAGAATATATAAAGGATTCCCATATGCACGTTAAGGTCTGCCAGTAAGGAGGAAGCCATTAGAGCGTGTAAAGTGTTGGTAAATTTTTTATCAATATAATTCACGAAAATGATGGCTCCACTCAACGAGTGAGTGAGTAGACATGCATGGTTTGAACATGCACGAATTCAGTGTAATTCCCTTCTATATCCCCTGTCATATTGACAATCTCAAATGTAACAAGAAATATTCAATATACTTGGTTGTGGTGGACATTGAAGGACGACATGGAAAAAAACTGCATGCATGCATTTTCTTGAGTATTCAAATATCCTCTGACGCACCATAACACTATGGTAAAAGAGTCTCATTCCCAAAGATATTCCTCTTCTGTAGTATCAATACATCATTAATTCATTCCTGAGCATGTATTCCTGAAAATACATGTGTGTAATCAAACCCTAGGAAAATACATGCTCTGGTAAATAAAATGGATCATAGTGAGTGAAATGCAAAACAAAAAGTATCGTAATTTTTTTCTCACTCTCACATTCATCATTGGATTTTCTGTCTGTCAGGCCAAGTTGATAACTCTATTGTGTAGCTCAGTCTGACACGTTATAGCGAAGGAGTAAGTCAAATTGAACAATTCAATGGACACATTTACACTACATCCAAGATGAAGAAGAAGAAGAAGTAACTTGATGAATTTAAATCCAATGGGCTAGGAACTTTACTTTTGTATGTGCTTAAAATGTGTGTGTGTGTCTGTGTGTGCTAAATATAAAAAGGATTTTTTCCTCTACTTTTCTACACTACACACTACTATACTCCCTATCATTAAAAATACTCTGTTCCCCTGCAGTTTATTCACACACTTACAGCTTATTATACTTGCTATGTACGTATATGTAGAGATCGAGACGAAAGTAAAATGTCTATTGATGTGACAAAAATAAAAAATCCCATTGTCTGAAGAGATGAGGATATCATCAACATTGAATTAAATTCAAGGTAACTTACATGCAGTCGTGCAGTGTAGGTGGTGGGTAAATGTATAGGAGACGGCGCAGTAGGTCATTGACATTGAAATTTTAAAGTCATAATTGCAACGATTAGTCAAGATTAATATTTAGTGGGTCTCTATTCTACACGTATAAAGGCTCCCACATTATTGAGAAGAGCTACGTGCGCAAATGAAGTTCTCCTTGAATTAAAATTAGCTTTTTCCAAAAGTTCACTGCGGTAGGAGTAAAAGTGGTGAAATATTGCCTATGGAACTGCACATACCTAGAACGCTGTACGTACTTGTAAAAGCGGACATAAATTGTGCGCAATTTATTCCAGTAATTTATCTTCCATTTTTTCCAGCTTAGATAAAAGTACATATCTCGCTCTATAGTATGTTACCCAGTGAAAGTCCGGATTTCAAAACATTCTTTGATCTTGTAAACAAGTCTGGATTTCCATATGGGATATGTGTGTAGTGAAGAGTAAAGAGTTTGGATTTTTAGTAGCTCCGCTGGGACCTATGATAGGATATTGATCTATTTTTTCCCCTCATATGAATTATACATATCTAGACTTACCTATAAGCTAAAATTCCAAGTAGGTGTTGAAATATCGTGTTAGTGTTATTTTTCAAAGCTCACTCTCCACGTGTGGATGGCAAATGTCAAATCTAGATTTTTCACCTGATGGCGTACTCTACTGTAGTATTCAGACGTTATACTCCTATGTATTGTGTGACTGACTCACTCTGTAGCTTTGAATTATGGCAATGTAATTTATCTCAATCGGAAATTACATATTCATTGTTATTCTATCAAATCCAGGTTGTAGCATTATGTATTAATAGTATAGGTGAGGTCTTGAGCTTAAAAGAAAGGTTAAGAAGGTTCATGGAGCAGTTGTTGTAAGGAGCGGGAATTTCTCAAGTACTAAAATTGTAGTATGGTTTGAAAATTGAAGGAGGGATTTTAATACTGCTGTAGTTTTACACTGTATATGAGTAATTGAAGATTCTGAAGACTTTCAAGTGTCGCAAGTTGAAAACTTGGGTAAAGTTCCGTTTAACTTGTTATTAATGTAGTACTTCTCGTTTTTGTCAACGTTTAGCTGTGAATTATTAATTTAACTTTTAACAATGGAGAAGCCCTGAGAATAAGGAAGTGCGGATATGTTCAGAGTAGGATTCCCATATGTGTGGAAATAAAAGTGACTATTGGCCTATTCTCCCTGGAAATTTGATTTGAAATGGAAAGGAGAGAAAGACTAATGTGGGTCAGAGAGCACGTACGCGACCCGATGAGCATCTGAGGAAGTATGCCATTTACTACTTTATCTTCTCTCTAAATCCTTCCAGACTAATAAATGCTGGCCGTCCATGTGTGCTTGAGGCTCCATGGGTTACCCTCCTTTTAGTGTATAAATATGTATGCATAGCCATATATGTGTATGAAGTTTAGCAGGAGTTCTGATTAAATGGGTATAGTTTCATGTACGGTTAGGTTCGCATATATCCACTAAAAACACGTGAAGGTACTCATTCTCTTTATGGTTCTTGGAGTTCTGAATAGGAAAGAAACATAATTACGGGACCATGGTTTACGTATATAGGACCCTTTAGGAAAGGAGAAATTTCTCCCTACTCAAAAAGCTTGTGTAATCTAGTAGGAAATGCCTATTTATAGGATCACATCCAATATTATTTCTCTTTCATTTCTTTCCTCACCATGGTTTAGTTGACAATGGTATAGTTGTAAAGCAGATCCCGCTCCAATTATTTCGTAGGAATTGTGATACATTTTTGGATCCGGCTCCCAATTCTTGAAGGAATGGATCTAACATAAGGGGTATTAAATCCCCTTAGATTTAGGCTGTTTTCTCTTCCTACCCTTCATTCTGTATAGTTGGAGAATTTTTAACGAGGAAATTGTTTCGCAATGTAGAAGGAAATTTCCTTTTAATCTTATCTGTATTTACTTCCGTCTTCTTATTATGCTTTAACATTATATAATTACGCTTGTTTAAATTGCTTGAAATTTTGGCGGCACTGGTAAAAGATTTGGCGGCGTTGGTTAAAATTTGCTCGCATCCTTGGAATTTTGGTCATATAAGTTGAAATTTTCGCCACACCAATGAAACTTATATTTTACTCGAATAATCCACAGCTTTTATCTATTGTTAAGCAAAGGGAGGGAAAAGTATGCATAATAATAATAATTATTATTAATTACATTTCCCTTTCTAAACTGAGCCGGAACATCTCTATTTGGAAGGATTCCATTGGAAGGAATAAATTAACAAGGACTAGATGTGTACAACTTTAATTTCCCTCCCTAGCTTTTCCCCTTGTTCTTGAACAGAAAACGTGGTGTAATTAAAACTGGAAATGTGAGAAAGGACTAATGATCAAAGATTTGCTCAGAGCTTGAAAATTTCTCCAGGAATATTTTCCAACTTCCAAACCACTCCATTTCCCTTACAATGCCACATCACTCTCTCTCTCTCTCTCTAGTGGAAGCTTGAGAGATGAAGATGAATTACATGCTAAAAATAGCAAATTTAATTTTCACACGATTGTTACAACGTTACAAGCTTTAACTTTAACCTTGCGATAGCTGTTAGGATTATAAGGATAATTGGAAATTTGTGTCAGGACGATATCTCTCATGGGTTGATATGTTTATGCTCGTAATGTATCTTTTCCGTGTGTGTGTGTACACAAAGTGGCCATTATTTTTCTGACTACTCTTGTGTTTCTTTTCAGTTCGCTTTTATATCAACTGCCAATGACATGGGAGGTTGGAGTTTTTCCTAAGATTTCTCTCCTTCCTAGCTTTTAGGACTACATCGTGATGATGCTATTCGAGCTGACTCATGAGAATTTATAGGGTCGCTTTTTACCTTTCGGTTTTCCTCTCTCTGTCTTTGACACACACACATACACACACACCAAGGCTAAAAGCTTCCTATATTTTTCCACCACCATCTCGTTTCTACCACACACCATCTGTACATTTCGCTAAGGTTTTACAATCAATGGAAAATATCCTGGATTCAACAACAAAAACAACACACGTAAGTAGACACCACAAGCTTGAATTATTATGTACACAGTGTTGTATTTTAACTCCAGCATATATGCTTCATCCTTTAAGGAGAAAACCTGTGAAAAAACTAGGACTTCAAACTACATGCACACACACACACACACAATTTTCCAGAGCTCTTTTGAATATATATCCTCTTTCCAATGGCCTTCACCTCTCCTACAATATGTATAGTGGTGAACTCTTGAAAAGGGAGCGATAAGGAAACGGTCCAAAAGGGAGAACACCATGGAGATCGGCATGGTTAAATCTACTAATGCTCCATACACATGCAAAATATTCCACTCTTCCGCTCTCCAGGAGCAGCGCTAGTTTCCAAAAATGCTAAAATTTATACATGAATTTTTTTTCCTTTTAACATTAACTTTTGTTAGGAAAAACAAGGACGTCAACCCCCTCTCCTTACATTTTAATACATATAGCAAGAAAGCCAAAAGATTGGGAGAAAATGCTACCTATCCCACAACCTTCTAATGCTTATATCCTCCCTTGGCAAAATGGTTACTAAGGATTTATAGAATCCTTAGAAAAATTTACAACACTCCTTGTAGCTTTTTGTTTCACAAAGAAGGGACTACTCGTACAAATAACACAAGCCTCTGTGACAGAATTCTTGGAATGTCAAAACAAGGATTATGGATACAAAGTAAAGGCATGTCAGAAGGAGCTGAGAGAGAGAGAGTCTTTGTATGTATTAATAGGTAATGGAGGGATAAAGACGCATATAAAACTTGCTCTTCTTAGTATTCAATGAAGCTTGACTCTGAGCCCGTAGTTTCCGAGGAGTACGTGGTGTAATATGGGAAGAAGAGCTATATAGGCATTCCTAATGGGAACCTTGATTTCTTTTAGATTTTGCAAATGGAAGGATATTTTTGCCCGCGCGCGTCCTACATAATTTCTCTCTCTCTCTCTCTCACTAAAAAGACGTCTATGTCAGAAAGATAAAGAAAGAATGGCTTTGGAAAGGATGACTTTAACACCTCCTTGGGGATCTGTGTAGACAATGGGCAGAGGACCAATTAAGAACATACTACATGTCAAATAAATGTGCACCCAGAGTTTTATGTATTTTAGGCATATGCAGAGTGTCAATAACCCACTAGAAAAAAGATAGGCTCCAAAATTATCCCGAGTTTTTTTTTTATCTAAAACCATTGTAAATAAGTTTACACATATTTCTATTTAATTGCATATGATGCATAATAGACGCAAATATAAATGTCCCTTGGTTTTGTGCCTACATCTTGAGCTTTAGGTTATTAGAGAAGTAAACTTAGATGTAGCAAGGGTCTGATTATGTCACCTCGACTTTATATAATTATATATATTGTTCATATGATCCTTATTTAATAACACTGGGGACAGCACCGAATATTACCAATTCTTTTTTTCGTACACCATAAGTAAACATGTGACAACACTTTTTTCATGGAGTTTTTAGGGCGGCGTTAGCCCCCTTGTGTAATATGTTTGTCCGTTAACTCTTGACAGGACAACAGTCATGATATACTGGAGCGATTTCGTTTCAAATGTTTGTGAACGCCTGTGTTTATACCTAGTATAAGTTCATTGTTCGTTGGAATCCAATTGTTTATGAGTTCACAAATTAAAACTGAAAAATCAAGGTTTCCCATCTAAATTACCTCATCTAATTTAAATTGGTTTGAATGAAAATCCACACAAAATATATTAGAGGTAGAAATAAAATGGATTGGTTTTGCAATATCGAGCTTATTTTTCCCAAAAAACATTCTGGAGAGAGAGAGAGAAAGACTTTATTGACACTGCTTCTCAGTAGAAGTAGCCATTATTGACTCAGTATAGTAGTTACAATATT
>JAQFXU010006347.1:0-10373 GCA_034693705.1 Spatulosminthurus flaviceps | reverse complement strand
TTGTTTTTAAATAATTTTAGATGTACTAACTAATACTAATTCAACGTACTTATATTACTGTGTATACTTGATGCTTTATGCGTTAACCTCCTCTATACCTACCATTATGGTTAGCTTTAAGTTCGTTATGTGCGTTGTTGATTCTATTGTAAAATAATATTATTGATGAAAATCGTAGCTAAAGAATAAGTTGCAGAAGTAATAAAATGATATAATTTTTATTAATGAAGAAGATGAGCCATAATATAGGCTAAGAGATTGCCACTTCAAAAATGATAATTTCGTAATCGGATCGCTACTTAACGGCTTCAACAAAACTGAATTGGTACCTAAATTATGTGTGTGAAAGTGTTTTTTAGAATAATATAATAATTATGTTGTGTTTTATGTGTATGTACCCATAGGCTTTTTAATCACTGGAGTTCATACTTCTCTGAAGTCTGCTGAGAGCGTTTTAAATTGTGAAAGAAGGAAGAATACGTTTCTCTCACTCATTGTCAGTCCGTTGTGTATAAATAACTTCATTACTGGTAGCTTTGTATGGAAAATAGCTACAGTACGTACTACGTAAGTACACAAGCAGGCACTCGGAATGTGATGACCATGCAGAAAGTAAAATAATTTTCAATACCTATCTTCTACGACTTTCTTTGTTTTTTTAGAAACACAAATAAAATTAACTACTGCGAATTTTCAAAAAATTAACATTTTTGCACTTTCAAAAAATAAATTTTAGTTAAAAGCTTAGCGCAGAGTAAGTATTGACTTCGTTGCGTTTCGTGCCATTGCTATACAGCGTGGTATGAAACTTTTGCATTAGAAATAGACACTGATTTCATAGTAAATCAGGGTGTGCAGAACTTTTAACCACCCAAACGTAGCACGCAAGCTAGATACATCTTCCGGCAGTTAAGCTCATCGCCCCTTACAATAGGGTGTTGGCAAAATCCACGGGAAAAAACCTAACCCACGCAGACGTGAGACCACGGAAAATTGTCAGATTTACACTCCATGATCACGAAGGCACGGACCACGAGAAACGTACTGACGGAGGCACGGGACACGTAACCACGGGACAGGTACCTACGGAGCCACCGACTAACTAACCTAACCCTTGTGAATAAATTTTATTATACAAATTAAAAAATTAAAACACCCATTAAGGTTAGGTTAGGTTTCCAATCCCCGAAGCGAAATTAATCAAAAAACGTTAGATTAGGCTCCAACCCCCAAATTAAATTCGAAATTCATGAGTTAGTGCGTCGTGAGTACGGAGGTATGAGTCCCGTGAGTAAGTGATTCAGTGGGTACGTAGTTCCGTGTCACCGTGTTCCTCTTCTCGGTGGTCCGTGGGTATATGACAACTGTGCACGTGGGTATATGTCTCATGCCTCCGTGTTCCTTGTCTCCGTGGGAACATGTCCCGTGCTTCATTGGTCCGTGCCTCCCGGATAAGAAATCTGGCCATTCTGGAAATTCCTTTCCGTGAAACCCAAAACCAAGGCTTAGAAAATAGTGAAAAAAGATAAGAAACCAAAGAAAAATTACCAGGGAACTTTTTTAAAACTTTGGATCGAAATAATTTAAAAACTATTGTTGACCCTAACATCAAGAGGAAACTGATGGACCCCGACGAAGGCCAAGGAAACGAGGCAAGCTGACTGGAACCAGCCTCATCCATTGGTAATGATTGTAATGTGTTAAAAAGTATCTAAGAAACAATATGCGATATCATATGGTCATTTTTTAAATTTTAACAAGAAAGTATGATTTTCAAAATTATTGAATCCGTAAGGGCAGATTTAAACATACATAATGTGCGCATAAATATGGTAGCGTTTTTCGATAATATTTTGATTAGACTGGTTCACACTTTGATTATATCCAAAAATCAAAGGCCGTTTAAAGCAATATATATTACAAGAATATGGTGTGAAAACACGGATAATATGCGATCTGTGTTTTGCTCAGATAAAGTTGTTCAAAAAAGTTGTATTTGAAGAGAGATAATTCCAAAAACAACTTGTCTGAGGTTGTGCTAATTTTGAAATTTTGAAGCTCAATTAGTTCCTCATTTTTTAAGCGCATGAATAAAGCTCATCACGTATGTATCGCAATGGAATTGTGTTTTGATATGAACGAAAACTTTCAGTTTTTGTTTGTTTATGTTAGTCAGGTGTTTCTATGCTGAGATGGGTGTGTTCTTTAAAATAGCTAGGGTATTTTGATTTTTATCCAAAAATCAAATCTAGTAAAAAACGTATCAATCAAACGAACCAAAGGCATGTGAGCAGTGAAAAAACCTCATAGTATTAATATACCTCACATGTTATTAAATAAGTGACAGAAGCAAGATCTAATACACTGAATCATACAGTTCTCACACAGCTGAGGTATGATAGTCCGTTAGTATCATAAAAAATTCATGCTTGATATGCTTCTGAAGAAAAAACTGCTAGATCAGGCATTTTTATCAAAATTTTCATTTGTAAAAACTACATATTGTACAAACTAATAATTATGTAGATCTACTTGACGCTAATTGGTAGTTCCCTTGTTTGCTAATTATTCAAATAATGAGAGATTTTCGTTTTTACTTTAAAGTGATGCAAAGTATTCCATTACCTGCAACCTCTGACAAAACAATTCTCGGAGACTTGTGAATTGAAAACAAAAAATATTTACTTGGAACCTGAGTTATATTATAGCAATTCTAATTTTACAGCTTTACCTACCAAATGAACATATTAAATGTAACCATAGCAAGTACAAATATTACATTGAGTGATTGCCAAAATAAAATGAGGGATATCATCTGCCCACGAAGGGTATACGTAAGAAACCGTACTTGGATTTACGTTCTTTCACTATATTGTTACAAATAAAATTATGCGAATGATGATCCCGTAAAATATTAGAGGGGTATTTTCACCAAATATTCCAATGTATACAAAGATGTATATCCATTTTTGAACACTAGTTATTACGAAAATTTGCCAAGAATTTATGCATGAAAGCTTTCAACGCAAAGGGAATGACGATAGACATTTTGTTATATTTCCAGTAATGAACTACTTTACAAACTGAAATGAAACTTCCTCACAGAAATATTGTCCAGACAAGTCGTGCATTTAGGGTAAACAATTTTGCTTTACTTTTATTTCTTTTTTGACGTATCTGCCAAGGGCAAATGAGATAATTGTTGTTGCAAAATGTACAACCGTTTTACTAGCAATTTAAATGTTTTTAAGGAATTAAACTGTGCCGTATAAATATCATCAGAGCAGGGTTAAGCTTAAGAAAAAATTCATGCAACAATGCAACGTCAACTATATGTTTTGCTTCAAATGTTCACAACCCCTATCGTCATTGTGAGAAATACTCCCGTTTAGGATAGGTCATACAAAAGTATTGTTAAATATTATCGGGAAAATCACATGTTGGATCCACCGAGCCTTTGTGCGAGCTATATGTTTCATGCAATGCTGAAATATTTTTCAGAAATATGCCACCCAAGCAAAATGATTTTTACACTGAATCTTGACGTGGGTAAAATGTAATATTGTGGAGTTATAGTTGGTGTACAACATAAGCTTCAAGAAAAATAAATGATGATCTACACAATAAAGCATTCTAAATAATAATCATTAACATGTTTATTCACAAAAGGAGAGAAGTTAGTCGGAGAGAATTTGGAGGTATAGGTAGTGATTGATAGTCTGTACAAACACAAACGTAAAACCACGTATGTAAAACGTATTTCTGCGAACCGGCAGATAAATCTGAACTCACTACTCATTAGCAAATACATGCTGCTCCAAGGTTCTAGCGCACGTGCATACTCCTGCTCCTCTCTTTCCTCTTCTCTCCATAACCTACTCATAATTATAGTTGATAAAAATATGCTGTCAAAGTTTTGCAACTGAATTGCACGAAAACATTGTGATGAAATATGTGCTTTGAGTTTAGGCTCCATTATTTCAGGACAAAACCTTTGAGCACAGTCGCTACTTATTGACTATTCCGGTTTTTATATCTGTTGTAGATATGTAATAAGCCATGGCTAAACTTAAAGGAACATACAGTGAAAAAACTATTTCTGGTTTTTGTTTAAAAATCGTTACTCCGTTTCACTCTGTTTTATGCACTCATTTTGTCTTGAATGATTGTTGAAGTCTCCTCCTTGTAGCAAATCTTCAAACTCACCACGCTCTTATGATATTAAATATAATTTTATTATTTTTTCAGAGCTAAAATATTAATTCCCCATAGATAACATTTTGTTTCAATCTATATTAAATGATTTTTAGCGCTGCTTATTTCAGCTTGGATGGAAAATAAGATAATTGCGATACTTACTAGAAAATTATTATTACATACTAATACTATTATGATACTATTAGAAGGCTCTATAAAATTTGATACGTAACCAACTAGAATGGTAATTCCTACCACTTATTTGAATACATGCATGACATATTATAACAGACAATAATGGTCTACGTATTACATCCTGTTAAACTAGTAAAAGAGCATAAGGGAAGCAATGTATAGAGCCTGGAATCATTGAATTTACACTTTACTACATGTACGTTCATACATAGATGTATGATGCTCGCAGATAATTTGAACCTTTATATTATTTCAAGCTTGAAATGCTTGCATA
The DNA here is from genome assembly GCA_034693705.1 of Spatulosminthurus flaviceps. Taxonomy (NCBI): domain Eukaryota; kingdom Metazoa; phylum Arthropoda; class Collembola; order Symphypleona; family Sminthuridae; genus Spatulosminthurus; species Spatulosminthurus flaviceps. The sequence continues at coordinate 5,707 of JAQFXU010006347.1, read as the reverse complement.
AAAACGTCTGGCTAAGTTGGTGGCAATTTTAAATGCTGCCTTTTGAAGATACGAACGCAAGAAAAATTAACAAATTTTGTAAATATGTACAATCAGTTATTTCCGAAGTACATCGGATTTATTTCCCATTTTACTTTGAACAAAAAAGAAGCTAATAATGAATTCTAAAGTCCCCCAGAGCGACTCCCTGGAAATTCGTTCTTGGAAATTCTGTCAACAAACTGCATTTTTCTGTAAACAATTGGCTGGAATTCAAGCTCCTATATTACTTAACCTCGGATCCTCTAAAACATCATGCAGGTTTGTAAACCAGTAACCATAAAAGATTGAATATAATGATGCCAAAATATAAACTGCCACGCCCGTTTATTCCAACCTAGAGTTAGTCTCACTTCAGTGCATAACCGAAATAGTTTATGACATTGAAGACACCAAAAAGCTGGACTTGAGGTAAGTAATTAAATTTTAGCCATTTGGGACACATGGCTTTCAAACCATGTATAGTTGTGTAACAAATACAGGCCTCGAAATATCTGAGTCACAACAAAAAAAATTCAAAATCCCCAAATGTACATTACATAATTTTCAAATCAAAGTTTTAAAATTTTGAATTGTAAGAATTTTTTACATGTGCTCTATCTAAAGTATTACTTTTCTCAAATTGTCTATCAATTTTCATTGTGTTTCTTTACAAAGTTTTGAATAAACTTATAATACATAAAAATAATTTTCGTTTCAGGTCAACAGGCGTGCAGTTTCCATACACCGTTGGGATTACTAGGAAAGGTTTAGCAAAGCCTGAAAAACGAGAACTCAATCACTTGATCCTGTTCGCAGAAAATGTCATTACAGCAAATTTAATGAATCTAAGGTGGGTTAAACTATATAACGTTATGATAAAAAATTTCGGATTCAGGCATTGAGATTAAATTATGGTCAAGGTATTTCTTTTTGTATCAAATGTGAGCTTACACAGATCTGGATAACAGCTTAAAATAGATTTGTATACATTTTAGGGAAGATTCCTCCTTACATAGAACGTGACCTGCAAAAACGGAGAAATTGTGGCTGCTATTCAATATCAATTACAAGGAACGAAGGAGTATTTCATAATTTTTAACTTCTTTTGCCCAAGGTAACAATGTTTTAGAATCAGTAAATCTTCACAGCATAGGCAATTAAAGATTTTTTTGTGATTCCAATCTAACAAAATATTATTCATGCAATTGTCCTTGAAATGCCAAATGCTAATATTGATTTTTTTTGTTATTTGTAGGCAATTCAATCAATTCTAAAACTCAACCATCTTGTTTTGAAGTGTATCGGAGCTCTTGAATCTGTTTACCAACGACATTTTTAACAAAATATTTTCCATAGGTAGCGCACTTTTTACGTTATTAAGATATTTTACCTATAAACCCAAACTGGTATTAAAATGACAGCTCTGAATGCGTGCCCTCTATGGTACCGTCGAGCTCAGGGTCTTTTTGGTTTACACCTTAGGCCACTATGCCAATATTAACCTAAAAAATTGATTCATTTTAAATTCTATCTCGAAATTTATTTTTGGTTGTAGTGCAATGCCATACTCATATTCTACCACAACTGGCACATCGCGTAAGAATAAGAAAACAAAACTACGTAATCTCAGGCGTCGACTTCGAGTGTATAAAATGCACGGGGAAGCAGGTTTGATCGAACTGAACAAACAAAAGCGTGTAAGCTCATTTGAAGGGTTCAATACTTTACATATTATAGCATTTCATTTGTGTTGAACTTTGTATTGTAATCTATAGGTAACAGCAGAAAAGAACAGGGATAAAAAGTTTTGGTTTGATGCATACTTGCGTAATTTATGTATTAGGATCAAACTGAAGCAGCAAAAGACTACAAAGCATGACCCAATCACCGAACGAATCCAACGAAAAATTTGCAACTGCGGACGAAACAGCAGTTTTGAGGTCACAAGTTGTGACACAGGTGACTGCAGTGGACAAAAGTAAAACTTCGTTGAAGCGTTAGCGGTTAAGAAAACTATAAAGCTTTTTTGCTTTCCTTTTCAATTGTTATCAATGTATTTCTTGCCATCCATACAACATTAAGTATAAAAAGGCTTGATTTATGAATTTAAATAATTTTCAATTAAAAGGGTATCGACATTTTCGCCAGCTTTATAATTTTAAATTCAATAACATACGATCTAATAATTTAATCGTCGATAATAATGGATCGTCCTTATTACTGTACTGCAAATATTTTAGTACGGTAATGGTGAGGATCCAAAATAAATGACACAAATAATCATTAAATATTGGAATGGCAAAAGTAGGGAAAAGTTAGAATTCCGCTTCAAAGCCGTTCTCAATTTCCAGAAATACATTATTAAAGTTAAAATTTGTTTCACCTTCACTTGGATATTTTTTCCATTAGTCTCAATGTAGCACGATATTTAGATTGTATTTTTGATGTTTTGTTAAAATAGATCTAATATTAACCTATGCCATAATTAAAGAATGTATTAAAAATCCTTTGAAAGTATCAATATTTCGTGAAAAATTACGATCCTAATGATCTGTACATGTAAAAATTTGCTCTAAATTTGAAGTAATGAAAGTACAGTATGATAAATTCCCTGTTTATGTTAACAATTGAGTGTACATGCAACGGATAAATTCAAGTTTCGTTTCTTATTGCAGCCATCATGCATTCCAGCGGTATCGAAAATACCATTTATTCAAAATTTAAAATAAATTAAATGAATTTGTAAGCGAAAAGTTAAATAGCTTAGTATGCTCTGTAACAATATAATACATAAAAATATTTAGTAGAAATTATTTGTCAATGATCAAATCATCAATTTTTTGAAAGTCGAAGCACTTTAATTTTCTGACCCAACCATAAAATAAATACAGCGTTTATACTCAAACACATGCAATCAGGTCTTACAGCGTCTTGAACCATCTTAAGCCGTTCTGCAATTTGCGTTATAAAGTTTCAACGGTTTACTGCATCTAATAGAAATCATCGCCCAAGTGGTCGTGTACCTGAGCGATCAGGGGGAAACCCCTTGAAAATTTTAAATGGTATTTTAAAAATCTATTTTTATTAACACGTTCGCACCCTGCGTGTATTTTGCAAAGCAATGATGCGAAAATACTTCGAGCTACTAGGGCATTCCAAAAGACTATTGTTAAAATATATACATTGAGCTAATGCACTGTTGGCAAGAAAAGCTCCATTTTTCATTTTTCATTCCCCTTACTTTCTCGCTACCCGTACGCTCTACAAAATAACCACAGATACGTTCATATGAAAATCATTACGTGTATTTATCATATACCAAGTTTACATAGGAGAACTACGTATGCATTCACATTTAGGCCTTATTCGTAAAAGGGAAATTTCTCGTGTGAGTTTTTAGTAGAGAAGTGAGGAAAAGCCAGTTTGTCATTGAGAAAATGTTGGTCAAGTTATGAACAAAGTTGAGCGTGTAAGTATGATTACAATGATTTCATTTTCCTTTCCTCAAAGGAGACTTCTACACGTGTCCTTAATTCCTACTATTTCAATTGGGAGCCAGGGTATGTTTTCTCTCAACATAAAAATTTGTTTTCGTAGCCTCAAACCCTTTTCCCAGCAAGTAATCCAGCGTTGAGTTTAGAAGGAAAGTGAATGATGGAAATTTATAGAGAAACTTTTAGTGCGAAATAATATACAAATACATTCAGATGCTTAAGGCGTGAAAGACACCGTAATTTATTAACCTCTGTCGAATTAGTATTGCGTGCTCTCATGGGAAGCTAAATATTCTTAAAATTCTCTACTTGGAAATGAACCCGTACGACAGACACGAGGGAGTGCACATAACTAGGCAAGACTTGGTGTACAACTGTTACAAGGTTTTGGAAAAGTCTGTATGATTAAGTTTAAGCCTGAAATATATTCTCTCCGGGTGAAAGTATATGAGTAAAATCTATCCTTTCTTCATATACGCAGAAGATTATCCGAGTTTTAAGCAAAAGATTTTAACTTACTCAGTTAATACACAATACAATGCTTTAAAAACTACTCGGTCGCAAGCTTCGAAAAAATAAGACGATTTATTCATTCGCTACGTTTACTAATTATTGGTTGCTCATAGATTCTATCTATTATTTTAGTAGTTATAACGGTGCACGGTTATGCCAATGGAGATGGATCCATGTAAATTGGAACCTTAATTTACAAACGTAATTTGGAGGTAGTTGTGGTCAGCATGGTGAATTTGAAATAACAGATACAAAATTGCTGTAAACATTGTTTTGCCCTTTCATTTGAGCTTGCACCGAGTCCGAGGGGTATATTTTAAAAAAATCTGCGTCATTTAACTAAATTATTTCACAAAAATACTTCAAACGGAATGCATCACTATTAGAACGAAGTAAGCACGTTCTTCGGCCCTCTATTCCCACATGTACAACTGCGATGCAATAACATTATTTTTTGCTGCGTAATAATGAATGCCAAATGTTTTCACTACACGCTACATGATCATTACCCAGACATTCAACATATCCTTGTGATGAGCTTTTAGTATCAGTCTATTTAATTATTTTCGTTACAAATGAAAGCTTCAGCAAGTCTGGATTAGAGTTGAAATTTTTCTATCCTACAGGTTAGTCTCAAACGGGAGGAAAGCTGAAAGATGAGAATATTGATTTGTGTAAAAATCAATTTATGAGGATTTCTTTCTCAATAATTAATAATGCAGACAAAACGGGAATTCCCAACCACATTCATCTCTTAACAGTGCCTGCACGTTAAGCTTCCCTTATCACAACGTTTTTCCCAGGTATGCTATATTATTTTTATCAAGTCATCGTTCTCATTAGGTTAATTTTCAATATAAATTTTAAGCATAGATCTCCTTTCAGGTTTATTGTTTTGCACAAATTGGCAATCCATTTCCTTTTCATCATAAGGATATTACATTTCTGCGTCATCAAACTATTTTCATAATATTGGTAACCTGCTAATTCGGTTTTAACCCTCGAAAAAAGAAGTTGCAGGGAAAAATTCAAAAATTAGCGTAGCGAAGTCTCATAAAAGAGAATTTCTTCCGCCCGTGCCATAAAAGAGCTTCTTTTGGATGCACAGTTGCAATGACTTAGAACTTCCTGGATCATCATCAGCTATAAAAATTTCGAATTAGTTTTTACTGACTTTTTTTTTATTTTTTTGTTCAAAGATTTTTCAGGGGAAGACGGACATTAACTTGTTTTACAGTGTGAAAATAGATAATAATATTCCACAATTAACTACGTTTAAATGACGTACTTTTTGATTTGCAGTTAATAAGAGGTTTTGTCTCAAAATCTATAGTAAATAAAACTGACGACGTCCTTCGCCGTAGATTTCCAAAGAAAAGGAGTTTTAACCATGGCAGTGTCGCCGTAAGTTTAAACTTAAATACTTACGTGAAATTGGCAAAAATCTATACTTCAATATTTCTATACTTTATTTTCTTAACGAAGTTTAAAGCAAATATTGTTTTATGACTTAAGAAAGCTTTTGCTTCTTCCCGCCGTTCTTCTTTCGTGGATGCTAATGACAGGACAGGCTCCCACACAAGACTGCAGGTCAGATGCTTCTCAGATCCAACCTTCCAAGAAACCAAGGGTTGATCCTGGACCTCGATGCAATATGCTATTTTCGGAAGTAAACTTAG
>JAQFXU010006346.1:0-10373 GCA_034693705.1 Spatulosminthurus flaviceps | reverse complement strand
AATTTCAATACGTTGAGGCTGCAAAATAATTCAAATTATCGCAATATGTTCCGAGATAAAAATGGAAAAGGTAAGAACCTACTTGGGTACAATCAATAATTGTGTTACTTAAAGTTACACATAAATCCTATCTTTGTCCTCGATTTATTTTGTTAAACAAATTAGCACATATAGTAATAACTTTTAGATAATTAAAAGTTTTTTTTAGTTATTTAATAATTCTGGTTAATTTCAATAATTTATTATTATTTCAGTTACATTTAAAATGGGAAGACCCTTCACCGAGGCTGAAAGCTCCACTCCAATTCCTAATAAAACTCCAGTTTCCAGCTCCACAAATAGCAACAAAAATGACCTTGGAAATAATAAACCTACAAAATCATCCACTGTTATTCCCAACCCAGAATTATTGAAGGGAGTGAATGAAAAACTGACTGAAAGTAAAACTACAACAAGCGTGCCTACATCTTTGGAAGGTAATGGAGTAATATTTTTACTTGTACATATGTCGTACTTTTATTATGGTAATACTGTAGAAGTAAATATTTGATCCTACTAAAACCCTGAATAAATCACTGATAATTTTCTATATATTTTTTTATTATAGAAAAAACAACAACAGTGACATCGAAAACATTGGGCAAAAGCACCGCAGCTGAAACACTTCAAAATATTACACCAAAAATATAAAGACATCAAATGGAGGAGACTTGAAAAAAATTACTTTTTCTCCAATAAATTAATATTGAAAATTTGAATAAGTTGAAATAACAATGAGAAAGTAATAATATTTTAAATGGGAACAAAATTTTTTAAGTTTATAACTATCATAATAATAATAGAAGGCCCAACTTGTTACGCATGTCCAGTTTGAAACTTCAGGAATTTTGAGAACGTTGTGAGAGTTGTAACCTTGAAAATATCCCTTGTTTATGCTAATGCATTACAGAAATAGACCTTCGTCTATCTCACCTTTGTATCTACACCTAAGTTCCACTCTCGACTCTGACGAGTCACCATCACTATTAAAGTCACTCACTCTCTCTCTCACAACTCAAGCGTCCTGGTCTGGTTATACCATTACAGTATATTTCCTGAAGAAATTCTGCCACTATAGAGAGATACCACTATAGCGTTCCATTCCTTTTCCCTACTTAGATTTAAGGTCGTGATAATTCTGAAGGCATAATCTCAAAATTAGTAGAAATTCCATTGATTTATGTCAAAACTTAATTTTAAATTCATAAAATGTCATATCTTTTCGTTTCTTGACTAAAAATATGCAATTTATTGTTCAAAACGAGGGGAAATGGCCTTAAAAAGCCCAAAATTCTTAAAAAATCACCCACTATACTGAGATTTTTCAAAAAACCCTACCACTATAGCATGCACCGTAAGCATGGGGAATCTCTGGGGAGGATTTTAGTCTGCCACTGCAGAGGAAATGCCATCTTAGGGGAAACCACTACATAGGGAATCTACAATATTTTGCTTTTTTCGGTGTATCAATACAATGATGAAGTATCTGCTTGAAACAAACAAGTTAGAATCCAGTTTTAACATACTTAACGTAATCACCATGGCTCAAAACAACAGCACCGAATTTAAGATGCACTACTAGTTAAATGATATTGGTAGAATGAGTATGTCAACCTTCTTCTGGGTAATGTATTATATATATCGTCGCTGGAGAAGCATACTTGTCTATATATATAAACTTTAGTCGTCACTGCTTCCCATTGGAAGTAGCCATCACTGACTCAGTATACTGTATGTCACATTTATAAAAATAATGTATTTGCTTAGATGTTTTACATAAATATCAAGTATTGTTGTATAAATGATTGTTACAAATTAATGCTCCACTTTTCAAAATAATCGCTACAATATCATGAACAATTTTTGGAGATATCCTAAATGTCATCAAAAAATGAACAAAAGCACGTGGATTTAAGTGACAAAATGAAATAACCACCCCCATCTTTAACTGCATTGAGATTATTAATCCAAACTTGCAATACAGAATCGCTTTTCTTGTGTAAATTTTTACAGATATGATGGTGATTATTTCAGTTTGTATCAAAGGAGGTGGTTATTTCAGTTTGTATCAAATTTGGAGGTGGTTATTTCAGTTTGTATCAAATTTGGAGGTGGTTATTTCAGTTTGCTTTTAAGCAATTCGTGCATTAGACCACTTAGTATGTGAGATAACAAGTTGATTGTCGGTGGCTAAATAAGGCGATAAAGCAGGGAAATTGTGTGCAAAAAACGCCCTTCTTGGAGATACGTAAATCTGATGTAAGGAATTATGTAATGGTACAATTTACGAAATGTTGACATATAATAAAATTAGTGATTAGCAGATGCTCGCATATTCCAGGTTAAAAAAACAGATTCAAGTATAAATGCTTGAGTGCCAATACTTGAGCACGTGGTTTTGTTATCTACAAGTACTTACACATATTTGCTCCCACAAAAGTCACTACACTATGATTAAAACCATAAGCGTACTTTTAGCCTAGGTCGCAAATCATCTGTCGGTGGAAATTTTATAAATAACTAAATTGTGTTTATATGAAGTAATTTTTGACATCGAAAGTTGGAATGGATCCACCTCTTTGGGTCAGATTGCATATAAGCTAAAGCAATCATTGAATCCGTCCAAGCGGTGACGGATGTGCTAACGGTAATGATGAGAACACGGAAGTAGTGAATTCTGCCAGTAGTGATCTTGCACAAAATTCTAGCTTCGGTAACGTCTGCTCCTTGGTTGGAGCAGCTTGGGTTTTAGCTGCAACTAATGACAGAGTTAATACTTACTTAAATTACGTAATACAATACTGCAGCCTACGCTCTTTCGGAGGCATCGGCAAACCCATGAATTTGGTAGCAATCAGCTTGAACCGGTGAAGTTTAGCACTTTGGTATGTGAAGAAGACCTGTAAGAGCTGTAATACCTTGCAGTTCATGGAACAATTTGATGGCTTATAAATGAATAAATTTACCCTATCCGTATCAGATCGGATACTGACAAAGAGCTATATGTATCAAATATATGACCTCTTTGAAGTTTTTAAAAGCAATCATCATTTTGCTGATTCTATTTTTGACTAACATGTTTCCTCCTGTGTTTCTGCCAAAAAAGCTAATTTCGTCAATATTTAACATTCAAGATGTTTCGTTCGACACATCTGTAGCCCCACAGCCTTATCTTGTGTAATAACTAAAATGGCATTCAATTTTGCTATAAATAATTTCGTGTAATGTGTGTAATGTGTTTCAAGGTAAATTTTAATTTTCACAGTAGTCTTGTGGATGTTACAAGTAAGCCAATGTATGTAAAACAGTATTAGTACTTGTAATTTCCATACTTCGTACCAATTTAATTACGCACATTCATAGACGTCGAGCCGTCAGAAAATTCGTAAACAGAAATCAAAACTTCCACGGGATCTTGTTAATGAGCAACTAATAGCTTCAAGCGTTGCTGAGACGTTGCTGGGAAAACTACCAAAAGAACTATTATGTGAGGAAGAAAGAAGTAGTTCTCAAAGAACTGACAAATTCACAAGATTTTACGAAACCTGCAAATAACCAGGGATAGCTGGCCGGGCATACCAGTAGTCCCTGAAGCAACAAATGCTTGGACCCAGACTAGAAACCACGTCTTATTATGCTATTAAAGATTCCCTCGAGCTTCAGCAAGACGATCCCCAGAAAACTCATCAGCAGCGTTACTTGTATAAACAATGTTAATAAAGTGAGGTAAAAGAAAATCCCTTCAACGGTCCGTAGCATCGGTTATATGATGAAATGTCAGCAGCACCAACTAAAGGTTCAACATCGGACTCCAAAAAGGAAGTACAGTTACACCAGACCTACGGGGGAAATGAAAACTTATCAAGGCAATCAACATTGGAATCGAATACATTAATCATTTCAAGAGACTACATCGAAAATATTTAACGAGATATAAAGTGTGGATTAGAAATTGGAGGCTATAAAACTTTGTAAAAGTACAAGATTGGAGGCAGACTATAGAGAATTACAGGTGGTACGAGCTTTTAATTCAATGATTACAAATGTAAGAAAGAAGATCTACCCGAATACTGGTGTCGGCAGAGGAACACAGTCCCAAAACCACAGAACATTGTCAATTGAAAATAATGGGAGAGTCCAACAAAGTTAAATTGACTATTTTAAGAGCAGAACCAGGATGCTGTGACCACTGATGGACAGCACCGAAGGTGCTGAGGTTTTCATGAAGTCAATGAATTCGAACATAAATCAGTGTGACAAAGTATTCATCCCTTTAGCGTGCAGCTGCCGGAAATGGATTTGCACCAGGAAAGTGAGAAAAGTTAAGCCGTCACTACGGCCAACGTAAACCCAGTATAGTTAAATAAGGTAGATTACCTTTAGACGGTTGCATCGAGCATACATACAACCGGTGAAACATTGATAGTTGAACTTTCCACTATAAGATTAAAGACAAAGGCCAAGCTGGTGAACATCTCCCAACAGAACGCCAAGTTGGATACGCAATGAAAATAATTGGCAAAATTTTGACGAAATTAGAATATTCATAAGGGATTCCTATTTTGACATTCTTATACCTACGGTGAAGGAAATCGAACAGTGGGGCATATAGGCGGAAATATAATGTGAAACAGCCAGCAATAAGTGCAGAATAAGGAAATGCATCCAACCATAGACTTGGAGTTCGAATGCAATGGAATTCACCGGGAGTATAGCAGAATTGCAATTATCGCATTTAACGTGAAAGAATCACTTGAATGAAATTAGAATTCGAATAATGAGAAATGTTGGTAATTGAGTACAAGAATTTATTCCAATACTACACTATATGTAGCTGCATAGCATTCATCGTGTGTAATAACCAAAATGACATTAACTTTTGCTATTAATATTTTCACAGGTGTTTTTCAAGGGTAATTTAATTCCACAGTTTGCATCATATCGGAACCCTATCATTTTTCTCGTACAGAATTTACACTATGGACACAATATTTTCTCTACCGGTGCAAATTATATTTTTTCCAGTTTTCCTTCTATTTCTATTTATTCTGATGGGCGCGTTGTATTATTTTTTTTCCGCAAGAACCTGAAACTTCTGCCCACTTGGCGTACGGTTTCAATGGTAAGTGTATGAATTTTCCAACCAAAATTTAAGAAATTCAAATCTCGAAATTCAAATTTTCGAAAATTGGACTAAATATTTTTACAGCGTCCGAAGAAGTGGTTGCTGAAGTACCTGAGCCAAGGACTGATGCCTTGGAAAGCATCAATTGGAGTTTTGAGCAAGAAAACGAAGTACCAGAACATGAAGAACCGCCAGAATATTCTTCTCTTGGTTTTGTTGACGTTGAGTCTCGTTGAGAGTTATTTTATATGAATATCTCAACGAAAATTGTGTACCAAAGTTAAGAAAAAGTAGAGTTTTTCTTTTAGGATGTTGCCAATTCGTCGATGTTTGTAAAATAGTAAAATTATTGTGGAAGGAATTTTTGACTCAATGTAACTCTCGAGATATTCTTTGGAATTATTAGGAATTCAATTATTAGGACTTAAATGCATATTTTGGCAAAATATGATGCAACATTGAATAAAAACCCAATTTTTCGTTAATTTCTAAATTTAGTTATTTATTTTAAGTTTCTGAGTTGTACAGATTATCTGTACTTGTGCCACTCTGTGGTTTTGGTGGAGGTATATTGTATCTCCTGTGTAGCGTTGAAATGCTTTCGCCGAGATCTTTCGAATGATATGTACGATACGAAAATTCGAATGTAAAATGTAGCGGGTAAAGGTGTCCAAATGGGTTTGCGTACCTACTTTCCTACTTATATTTCTAATTTTTGTCGAGCATATATTTATGCCTAGATATTTTTCCTTTTAAACTAAACCTATCCTACATCCTATGCTATATTTCAATTGGACAATTCGTCTACATACTTTCCTATGTATTTGCCTACATATTTACCTATAAATTATCTAATTTTCAGGACTTACCTGTATTATATACAGTTTCCCCTTAATGCCTCCACTTTTTGAAAAAGTTTAAAAGATTTTGAATTTTACCATAAGTAAATAACCCTTGTGGCATAATTAACAAATTAGTAAATTACATTAACAGGCTATTTACAAAGATAGCAAGAACATTTTTTCAAACAAAATAGTACGCGGCTCAAATAAATATACAGTTTCTGAAAATTATTGATTAGCAACTGGGATTTTATGTACTTGCTATTATTGGACGTAAAATAGGGCTAGAACAGCTTGTCGAAAAGTTTCTTTCTGCCGAAGATTCAAAAAAACCTACTTACTGCACAGTAAGTAAGGGAAATGGAGAAAGTCATTAAAGGAAGCCGAAAATTATTCAAAACAAATTATTATGATGATTAATTGTGTCTGTTAGACAAACTTCTAGACCTTTCAGGTACGCACAATAAACATTGAGTTAGGTAGTTTTACCAGCCTACATGTTTCCCTATATTGTGAAGACAAACCTGAGTATCCTATCCTATTTGTTAAGCTTTTTTCTCAATTTTTCTAGCCTCCCTATTTCCTACCTATATTTTTTGAAAAATCGTCCTCCTACCTATATTTTTTGAAAAATCGTCCTCCTACCTATATTTTGCCTACAAATAGGCCTATTTGTAGGATAGGTGGACAGCTTTGACTAGCGGGCATGAATTAAATGTAACTGCATTGTAGCTAAAACAATGTAGCAGGAGAGTAACATTCCCCAAAAACAGGTAATATCTAAACAATAGCAAAAAACTTATGCGTCTACTTAATTATGTCCACCCAATTAATCTCAATTATGTTCAATTGACGTCACGACAATGCTTTCCTCATGAGGTTATCTGTGAAATATGTACCGTTTTGAAATATTTCTGTATATTGAAATACCGTCTGTTATTTTGAAATATTTTTGCTTTTTGTTGTGATGCAGCAATAGATTATGCGACCAAACTTTTTACTGATGCCATATTAATTTTGAATGGAACTTGTTTTTAAGAATATTGTAATTTGCGGACTAATATTTCTCTGTTTGTTAATTGATTTTGTAGTTTACCTTTGAGCACCCAAACCACCGAAAATTTGCTCGTGTCCAAATCTTCTGCATTAGATTCCAGACTTATTGAAAAGAGTGTGATTTAATTTCACGGTTCAGACCGATCATAAACTTGACCTTGTCAATGATGTTTGGATTAAGTTTTTGATTTAGAATTTATTTCTCATATTGATTGAGGTGACAATGTATGTTGCTTGTTTCGGCGTGAATCTCAATCCCTAGTTGAAGTTTTCATTTGAAAAAAGTTAAAATCCAGTTTTAACAAACTTAACGTAATTAGCTTTTCCCAACGAAGTAGCACCGAATTTAAGATGCATGCATTCGAAACTTCATTCTTCACCTCAGCACAGCTACAAGGAACCTGTCCTTCTTCCATAGCTTGCTTTGAAAGCTGCTGCATTACTATTTTCGCATATCCTTTACCGCGAAATTTTTCAGAAGTGTATAACATTCCTGTTAATCCCTCAGGGCCCACTAAGGCTCCGAGGGATAACGATATTTCCTTGGACGTAGAGCCCTGTCGATAGATTTCGCTCCAGCGACTTCTCCACATAATCGTGCGTATTTTCATTTCTGTACCTCCAGTTGTGCACTAAAAAATCTTCTTTATTCTGAATGCGCTTCACCTCAAAATCCTCAGATTTTCTGTAAAGTAAAAAAAAACTTATATTTTTGGGTTGTAAAACTTTAGTTAATGTGGTAAACATTATTTAGATTTATTCTCTTACTCAATTCAAATTTTTGCAGCATCTTCCTCTCTAAATATGTACATGTAATTTGGATGAACTTGAGTCCAATTCCCTTTATCCATGATACTTATGTCCGCCACCAAGGAAGCCATGCATTATTGGCTCGCATGCTGTAAAATTGAAGCTCTCATTCCAATCCATAAAGTCACAGTTTGAGAAGGCACTCCGAACTTCGGGAGTTATTTGGGCAGTGGGCGGACGTGAGACACAGATATAACGGCCGTAGTCCTATCGTTTTCAAAGTTATAGAATTAACCCGCCGTCATGCTTACGTAACGTTAAAAATTATAACAGAAATTACTACCTTTCGTACGAAAGTAGCCACAACCCAAACATCATCTACCGAAGGATCCTACAAGGTAAACCAACTCGTATGACCTTCCCATCGCTTATGTATTCTCATCATATTATAGACCTACAAATAGTTACATACAAATAATAACATAAGCCATTCCTATTTTTTCCTTCATTATAATGCATACAAAATAGTAATCTCAAGCATTGCAAAAAATTTGAAAAACTAACATTACAGGAAATGGGCAATCGCTTGGTTAAAATTAACTCTAAACTCAAAGGGTCTGACACAGGCTGAAAATCCCTTGTAGAATTAGCTCCGTTCTCTGAGGAGGGACTCATAGTAGTCATATTAACCCTTTCAATACTCCACTTTTGGCAAAATAAGTTAGCAAGGCAACTAATTAAATGATACTGACGGAAAATAAATGTATATTCCTTATTCTTCCTTATTTAACCTTTAAAGGTTAAATAAGAATACTTATAAGTACAATCCAAAATTTTACAAACTCGTAATGAATAAATAATAATACATTCACATGCAGTTGTACCGTATAATTGAGGTTTTCATCGATTTACTGTCCAGGAATTCCCAAAATAGCAAGATAAAGAAGGGAACAATAGTAGCTCCGTGGAATAAAATGTGAACCCCAGCATTGTGGAATAATTTATAGTAGCGGTCAAAAAATTAGTTAATTTTAGATTTGATTGTGAAAATATTTACTCTTATATTCTTCCTCATAAATATTAGCTCCTGTTAACCTTGCGGATATTTAATCTTTTAAATCGTTAATTTACTTCTATTAAACGCGAGAGGTTGTACATTGTACACTGTATATGAACAATCTTTGTATCGATCTCTCGCTATAACGGCAATAAATTCGTGGTCCCTTGGAATGCCTTTATAAAGAGGTTTGACTGTAAAATTTTGAAGATTTATTAATATTTAATATTATTATTGCAGCTACTAGGCCCAGCTCAAGGAGATCCAAGAGATCGATGTCCCTGCCGGAAATTGTGATCTTGTATACTCCGCTCTTTACAATCGCCCTCATTTTGGTAACTACTGGTGTCCATATGATTACACCCTACGCAGGATTTTTCTTGTATGGATCACTACCAGCCAAATATCAAACTAGCTGGGTCCTTACCTTCTGTATTTTGGAATTTGGCTTCACATTCTTCATATTGTTCTCTGTAGCTTCGTTACCCGCCATGGTTTTGATTCTTTTCCCGCAAAGGTGCAATGAACGGTTGAAAGAGGGAATTGAAAATTTAAATATTACTTGCGCATCAAATATGTGGTAAAACATTGTGTATAAATCTGGCATAATTTGTACATGATCGAATAGCTAATTTGTACTTGTGATAAAATATACTCTGGGTTTTTTAGTTGGAAATACTTCATCCGGAAAAAAAAATTCACAAAGGCGTGCAAATTATGCCGGGAATTACAGCTGGAGATACAGTTATTCAACCGTGGATTCTCATTCAAAGTATTTGTCTTCCGAGTTTGTTCCATTACTAACGCTGTCTTTTCAATGGCTGCGGGAATTCTTCTCGTCGGCTCTTACTACTCCCCTGTATTACTGTATTTGGGTCTCAACTTTATTTGCATTTACTGTGGAGGGTTTCAGACAGCCTTTGAAATTCCAGCGGGCTTGAACAAATATAAAAATAGGATTTACACGTTGGTGAGGATGCTGCAATTTAGTGGAACTTCCTCGGGTATTATTTGTAGAAGAGTCCGGTCAATTCCAAATTTGTCTGTGAGAGTGGGGATTTTTAATGATTTGGGCAGAAATTCTACGCCAACTTTCTTGGATTTTACTTTGAAGAACCTTGTACGCGTTCTTATTTATTTTAGGAGCAAGTAATTATTTTTCACTCGCAAAATTTGCACGCTTTTTTGTAATTTGAACTTTTTATTCGAAATTCCAAAAAAATCAAGATCAACGAAATTATAATGGAATTTAAAGAAAAGTGAGTACGAAAATTATATTTACAAAATTGAATCTGTGGTAAATGTGTGCATATTTTTAAGTTGGCACCAGAGCTGCAGGCAAGTACAAAAAATTGAGGATCCGTACTCGCACTCGACCCGAACCCGAAGAGTCAAGTAAAATTATTTATGGATCCGTACTTGAATCTTCGGGTAAGAGGCAGTACTTGAAGGTTCAAGTATTTAGGAACGGGTATAATCTAGCTACCCGAACCTGAGATAATAC
>JAQFXU010006345.1:0-10374 GCA_034693705.1 Spatulosminthurus flaviceps | reverse complement strand
AAAATATGAAATCCTGCAAGATTCAGATTCTTGATACAGTCCCAAATATCGACTACAAATCACTCTCCCAACCATTCTTTTCTCACCTTAACGGCATTGCGAATGAGTCGGAAATGACTCAGAAGTTTCGTAGCTTGAACTGCCTTGCCATGTTTATTCTAATTCCCGGTAAGAAAAATTTAATCAAGAAGAAAGAACGAATTCAATTCCTCGACCTTGTGAGAGATCATTCTCCGTATCGCTTGGAACAGGAAGACAAATCATTCTTCATCTTATCCTTAGCTTCAGAAATGAATGGACGTTTTTTGGAAGCGGCCATTATAAATGTAATTAAATACAGATATAATTCCCTACCACCCATATTTACTCTCATTGTTAACGACAATTTGAATGAGTTTGCGCCAGTCAAAGGTTGGTTTTCCTGTTGGTACTGCACACGCGGACTCGATATCAAAGAGTTAGTATATGACCTGTTATCGACACATCCATTTAATTGCTCGTCACTTCAAGTCTGCTACGCCATCATGGTTAGTTCCTACAAAGAAGCCATCGGCCATGGACGAGAGGTTGCTTGGAAATTAAGACAAAAATCATTGATATGGGAACCAACACACAGAGCTAGAGGAGTGACTGGGCGAGCAGATGAAGAGACCTGGAATTTAGAACGGAAAATGATCAGATTTTTGATCGCGGACTTAAATCTAACATCAGAACTGCAAATTGCTCTTTTGAGAGTGACATACACTTTTATACCGGCGTTTCTTTTCAGTACAGTTCCTTCCACTGGTTACGAATTGACAATTACAGGATTGACGAATGCCTTCAAATTCATTACAGCTGATGGCGTGAGGGTACATCGGCAAGAATCCGCTGCAATTTTTCTGACCCCTTTCAGTGCTACTACTTGGATTGTCCTGGTTATGTGCGTGCTCTGCTTTTCTACTTGGTATTCGTATTTTTCAAACCCAAAGGACATTTCTGCTTCGAAAATTGTCAAGAATTTCATCCTGTTTGGGATCATTTTATTGGAACAAGGCGTGAAGTCCGTTTGTGACTGCAAAGAGAATTGGAAAAGGATGAGCGTAGGAACTTGGCTCATAATGGCGGTGATAGTCATGAACTGGTACAAAGGTGTTCTCAAAACGGATTTTGCGGTCGAGGAGTCGGTTGAAACGAAATGGAAGTTCTTCCTGGATATGGATAATTTCAATTTTTATTTCATTATTTCTACTGAATCGTGTGTCAAGGTTTTGGAATACATTTTAAGTTATGAGAACAAGGTTGATGAAAAATTTGTACCAACACGGGCTATTTGCGTGTGGTCTTATTACCAGGGTTTAAAACCCTGTGACTTCTTAAATAAGCTCGACTATAAGCTTAAGGAATTTGGAATGGGGTGGACACAAGAATACCACATGTCACAATCACATCTTGGAGGGAAATTGGTGGGAATTCGAAAAAACTTATACGTGGGTTGCAAGCAACATCTTGTGATTCTCTTGAGGAGGATGAAGACTAGCCGTGAACGAATGGCAGTTGTAACCACAGAAGAGGACTTTGAGAAAGATTGGAATCTCATACAAGATGAAATCCAGAGGAATGACTTACGCTTGGATCTGGCTCATAATCTGAGGGTGAAAGAAGATTTTTTGAGGACGACGGTGGGCACAGCCATCACTGGTGGTTTGAATGAAAATCATCGATGGGTGCCAAATCGTATGAGAACTCTGGTTTCTTCGGGTATTTATTGGCTTTGGGAAGCGAGAGAACTTCCCAAGGAAATCAGAGATAAGGAAGGAGAGGGATATCATGCGTTAGCATTCGAAAATTCCTCAATTCATGTTGTTTTCATTTTTCTGATCATTGGTTTGGTTGTTAGTATTTTTTCCTGCATCGCAGAGCTTCTTACTCACTTCTGGGTCCAGTTGTATGTGTTGCACTTGGTGGCTGTTTATTTTCAGAACAAGCCTTTCCAAATCCCATGTTTATAAAGTATTTGAGTAACATAACGTTTAGTTACTCGGTTCAATAATTATTTGCATTACACGGTAAGCTTAGTCCCTTCTAACTCTCTTCACAGAACTAATTAAGCCTTGTAAATATAAATGGATAAATAATTGTATATCAAATAAAATTCTATGAATGTATCCCGCTGACAAAATTAAACCAGACCAACGTGTAAATATTGATCTGCATTAAAATTATCGAGTCCAGTGCACGATTCACATTTTACATACTTCCCTAATGGTTAGTTTTACATCATCATCTCACCACTACGTTTTTCTTTCAAAAATATCTCGGATCCTTCAGAATTCCCGTAGCTTATCCAAGCTCTTCTCCGTTCTCTGCAACATATACAAGACTGTATTGATGCGAATCATTCTAACACTGGTGAGCAAAAACGATCGAATGTGGCTTCCAGTAGGGTGTGACCCGCCAAAATGTTACTACCCGTACCCGCAAGAAATCCGGCAAATAAAATGTAAGCCCGACCCGCACCACCGGCGGGTATAATTTTGTCGGTTCAGGCCCTCCCGCAAGAAACACTTAATATTTTGCACGACCCAAACCCGCTGATAACCCGCGCCTATAAAACCCGCACCCGTTCACAACCCGCAGTTTTCACGGCAAACATTTTTTCGTAAAAAGCGTTCAACAAGTGTGGAATGAAACCATCACATTATTCTGAGTTAATTTTTTTTCGAGAGCCCAAACCCTGACCAAGCCCGCATTGCACATTTTTTTGAAGCCCAAACACGCGCGCGGGGCGGGTTCGGGCCTAACCGCACCAAAACCTTCTTAAAAAAATAACCTAAATGGCTTCGTCAAATGTTGATTTAATTTTGTAACTTGTAAAGTGCCTGCTTCCGTAAATGTAATGATCAGGGTCCGTGCGTCTTAAATTTTAAA
This sequence comes from Spatulosminthurus flaviceps, assembly GCA_034693705.1. Classification (NCBI taxonomy): domain Eukaryota; kingdom Metazoa; phylum Arthropoda; class Collembola; order Symphypleona; family Sminthuridae; genus Spatulosminthurus; species Spatulosminthurus flaviceps. Next base: position 7,464 of record JAQFXU010006345.1, on the reverse strand, counting down.
TTGTTACATTTCATGCTGTGAGCATAAATTTTCTCAATATTTTTAAAACAACTAGAACTAAGCTCTGACAAATATTTGTTTCTAAAGTTGTGACGAAAACTGAACTTATGCTGAACTTTAGTAAAAATGATCATTTCAAAGAATGACATCGTCACTGATTGTGAGTTTAATTTATTGCTAATTATTTTCAGAATCAAATAGGAAGCAACTTTAAAATCATGGGGAAGGGAAAAAATGCACTAACTCAACTAACTCAAGTAAAACGATCAAAATATTACAAAATTACGATCAGAATGTACAAACACTCAAAGGTGAGATTTCAATTTTTCAAGTGCCCCAAGTGTAGCAAATATTTCAGACGTAGCGATAATTTCAAAATTCACATGGGAGAAAACCCGTTCGGGTGCAGTTTTCCCGATACACAGTTTTCATTCTGAGCACTAGAAGGTGGTATGTACGTTTTTACTCACACTATGATTTTCCCAACAAATAAGTGATAATTACTTATTATGTATTAGTGTATTCTAAATTACTTAATTAAACAAAGTATTTTCAAAGGATTCTTTACGGTAATACCAAAGTATTTTTTCGCTCTGTATTCTTTATTATTTTTCCAAAACAACCTTTCCTTATGCTTATAAGAGTGTTTACATTTTTCTCGGCTCAACGCGGTTGTTCAGGTTCAGGTATTTAGTTTTCTTTAATGCGTTGCGGAGAAAATAAGAGTAGTGTGAATGACCCACAAGGTCAGTGTATTTTGAGTGAAGTACCCAAACATAATGGTATGTCCAAGTCTATAGGTATATGGACCCACGAGGTAAATGATTCTCTAACGTGTATAATATCCCATGGTAAATGTGTAAATAATTCCAATCGTTTCAATTAACTTCCATTTATAAGCTGAATAAGGGAGTTCCACATTGTAAACAACCCTTGGGTAACAACCCTTCCCCTTGTGTACTCTGTGTTTAGAGGAGGTGAAGGTTCTTTGGGTTGAGTGATTTTGGGCATGCCTTTGTACTCCAGTAATCTTTCCTTTTCCTTTCTCAGTCAGTCTACTCTCACAAAGTGCGTGCTTCAGTAAGGATAATATTTGTGAGTTTCTGTGGGATTTGATACTTCAATTGTTATACATATATTTTTCAAGCGGTGAGTACACATTTGCTTATTTATATTTAAGGGTGAACTCTGTACAACTTTTTCCAGTAATTATATACATGTATTATATAATATTGAAACTTTGTAAATATTGGAGATCTTTTTTTCAACTTAAGACTATAACCATGCGTTATATATATAAAGACTTTATTGTCACTGCTTCCCAAAGGAAGTAGCCATAATGACTCAGTATACTATTTACAATGTTTTTAGGTACATATATAGGTTATTGGTATGTATAATTAATAATTTTTAGCTTTTTGTGTATAAATGGTGGTTACAAATCATTGCACCATGTTTCAAAACTATTGATACTATTTCAGGAATAATATCTGTTGAAATTCTAAGTTTCTTTATCACTTCCACAAAAAATTTGGAAATAGTTCCTCTTGCTCCGATGTATATACCAATAGTTTCCATCTCCTTCAAATTAAATTTCGATATAAAGAATGGAATGCAAGGATCATATATTTTTTTCTTTTCTATATTTACTTGATTTGCTTGGTCACAGTCTTGTTCCATTCTAATGGTAGGATCAATAATGAATCCTTTTTTTGTTAATGGATGCCATGCAACTATATCACATCTTCTATTAGTACCATGTGTGTCTTGACAATGGATTTCTTCATGTACATTAAGCCCATTTTCTTTAAGTTGTGTTGCCAATAATGATCTTACGTCTTACACTATGATACCTACCATTTCGATATTCGTATATTCGTGAATTTTTTCCAGAATCAAGTTGGAGACAATTTCTAAATGTCGGGGGAAAATTACAAATGCGGTGACTGCAATGAAACATTCTCAACCAAGGAATCATACAAGCAGCATGTGGGGACACACAGTGGACAGAAGCCATACCAATATCCCATTTGTCCATCCAAGTTCAGAATACCCAACCAACTCAAGAGGCATTCACAGATACATTCAGAGAAAAGTCCCTTCAAGTGCACTGAATGTGATGGAAAATTCAAATCAAAACTAAACTTACTGCGCCACATGGTGGTCCATACTGGAGAAAAACCCTACGGCTGTGGCTTTTGCCCCCAAAAATATCAGCAAAAGAAGGACCTCAAAAGTCATTTAAGGATCCACACCGGTGAATCTTTAAAGTGCAAAGCTTGCGATTTTCAAACTTTCTCTAGTACGTTTTTACGGCGACATTTGAAACACGTCCATGGATCTCAGGGCTCATCATCACTCATTCAATGTTCCATGTGTGACAAGACCTTTAAGAGGAAGATGGGTCTAGAACGTCATATGCGAGTACATACAGGGAAAAAGCCATATAAATGTACATTTTGTGCTAACAGCTTCCCCTCATCCGCTGCTATGAAAAATTGCATTATGAAGCATACAGGAGAAAAACCTTAAGCAAGAACGGAAACCGCACAACTGCACAAAAAATTGTTCCAAGATTTCTCCATGTCAGAAACATTTGAACACTGCAGTGGCTGGTCAGACGGATGAGAATAAGGCCTTCACATGCACCCAATGCCCAAAGAAATTCATACATAAAGACAGCCTGACTCGACATTTACGTGTGCACACGGGCGAAAAGCCTTTCATGTGTAGTCTTTGTCCGAACAGAAGTACAAGGCCAGTTGGGAAAAACCACATGTTATGTCACGAGAGGGAAGAAAAGTTCAAGTGTCGGTTTTGTACTTTCTCTTCCCGAAGAATCGGCCATTTATGGCTGCACGAGAAAAATGTTCATGGCTCCACTGCATCGTCCCCATCAAGGAAAAATGATATGGCTGAGATTTCTGGTTATGAGTGCTATAAGTTTTCTTGTTTCAGCTAAAATTAGCTGTGTATTCATTATAGCCACATCGTTAGTGTCATAAGGCTAGACTCTTGTAATTTGTAAATTATTGTTGTAACTACAAATGGAAAATAATTAATTATATGATTTTGTAGCTAGCAGTAAGTTTTTGTGAGATTTTTTTAAGTAAGATGAGTGAATATCAATCATACACGTTAGTAATGACGGCACTTAAACTACAAGGGCGTTCGAACTTCTATTGTATTTAATTGCACAATCATTTTTGGAGACTTCAAACTTTCCATCACCCGTAATTGTAATATATGATAACCATTTTGGGAAGATTTTTATTCAAGGAAGAATTGTTTGAATTTTAAAGACAAGTTTGGAATGCCATGGGAAATACTAAAAATTATTTAGTCGCAATTTTCTGGGAAAATATCATTCCCTGGAAATCTCAGGGAAATTATGAGTAGCATTCATGTTTTCCAGCTTTCCCGCTTTTGTCCCTGGAAATTTTGTAGAATGTTAAGGAACCGAAAATTTAAAATAATTTAAATATTTATTGATTATGATAAAAATGTAAAATCATTATGTAAATTAAAATAAACTTGTCAGAAACAAAATAGTTATTGACTAGAAAAATGATGACCCATCAATATTATTGTGCATTTTTAAAAAGATGCAAACATGTTAGAGATTCAACAAATACTGAACAATGGATTCAACCCAAGTGTAATTAATTTTTCTGAATATTCTCAAAGGATTATGCAAGCTACAAAAGATTTTTTCTCTCCCTTTTCTTCTTTCTTATTTTTCCAAAACAATCAATTCTCTTATGCTAATTTGTGTGTTGACATTTTTTCTCGGCTCAACAGTTGATAAAGTTCAGGTTTTAGTTTTCTTTAATGGGTGAGTAGAAAATAAAAGTGATGTGAATAACCCACAAGGCCAGGTAAATTTCCACAGGACAAGTATCAAAACACAATGGTCTGCACCAGACAATAGATATGAACCGGCGAGGGAAATCGATTCTCTAACGTGTATAATATTCCATGGTAAATGTGTAAATCATTCCAATACTTTCAAACAACTCCCATTTATAAGCTGAATAAGGGAGTTCCAAATTGTAAACAAACCTTGGGCAACAACCCTTTCCCTTGTGATTTCTATTTTTCGAGGAGGTGAAGGTTCTTTGGGTTGGGTGTTTTTGGGCATGCTTTTGTACTCCAGCAATATTTCCCTTTCCTTTCTCAGTCTACTCTCAAACGGTGTGTGCTTCAGTAAGGATATAATATTTGGTAGGTTTTGTGGGGTCTGATTTTGTAATTGTTGTACATCATTTTCAAGCGGTGAGTACACATTTTCTTATTTATATTCAAACTTTTTCCAGTAATTATTATTTTTTTCTTTAAATTTACAATCAAAGGATTTGTCTTCATAAGAGTGAAACTTTTTAAATGGAGACATTTTCTATAACTTAAGGCTATACCAAGGATTATTATTCTTGAATTTTTTCCAGAATTAAATTGAAGACAATTTCAGAAAAATGTCGGGGAAAAATTACAAATGCGGTGACTGCAACAAAACGTTCTCAAAGAAGGAATCATACAAGCAGCATGTGGGAATACACAGTGAACAGAAGCCCTATCAATGTCCCATTTGTCCATCCAAGTTCAGAATACCCATCCAACTCAAGAGACATTCACAGATACACTCAGTGGAAAGGCCCTTCAAGTGCACTGAATGTGATATGAAATTCAAATTAAAACAAACCTTAGTGCGTCACATGAAGAACGTCCATACTAACGAAAATTTCCTCGCCTGTGGTTTTGAGGGCTCCTCCCTCATTCAATGTTCCATGTGTGAGAAAACGTTTAAGACCACGGGGGGTCTAGAATATCATGAGCGAGTCCATACAGGGGAAAAGCCATATAAATGCACATTTTGTGCTAAAAGCTTCACCTCACCCAATCCTATGAAAACTTGCATTATGAAACATACGGGAGAAAAACCTGACGGAAAGCAACGTGACCCCCACAAATGCACAAAGATTAGATCCAAGATTTCTCCATGTCAGAAAGTGGTCGGTCAGGCGGATGAGGATAAGAGCTTCCACTGCACCCAATGCCCTAAGAAATTCAGACGTAAAAATAGCCTGACTCGACATTTACGTGTGCACACGGGCGAAAAGCCTTTCATGTGTAGCCTTTGTCCCTACAGAAGTACAAGGCCAGTTTGGAAAGGTCACATGGTATGTCACGAAAGAGAAGAAAAGTTCAAGTGTCGGTTTTGTACTTTCTCTTCCCGAAGAAGTGGACCAGTATGGCTTCACGAGAAAAATGATCATGGCTTCACCGCAAGCGATATCTCCATCCAAGACAAATGAAGGCTGAGATTTTCGGAGGCTCACAAGCACCAGATTTGACTTGCTATTAGTGCTAGTTTTCTTGCTTCAACGAAGATTAGCTGTGTATTCATTATAGCCATATCGTTATATAGTGTCATATGGTTAGACTCTTGTAATTGTAAATTTGGGAAATAATTAATTATATGATTTTGTAGCTAGCAGAAATTTTTTGTGATGTAAATTTTGCGGTAGTTCAATACTTGCACTTTACATTGATTTTCACAGTCGAATTTAATTTCAACGTTTTCTGCTATAACAATACGTATTCACTTAAATTTAGTAATTACACTTTGTTGTTCTAAAATACGATAAAATTTGATAGTTTTAGAATTAAGTAACATTTTTCTCACAGTTGAGTCGTTTAGAGATTGTCTTCAAATTACTGCGTAAGTTCAACGCCGATTGAGGTTTTTAAAGTATAATATTCGTATATTACTGGTGATGTTTTCAAGCAATTCGTCAAACAAGAGTTGACAGTATTCAAGTTTGACTGCTTAATGTACTGCCATTTGTGTATAATATTAGCGATGGTGTAGTATCCGAAATAATATTTCAAAATTAAAAAACAAAATTTCAAAGAACAAAGTTCTTTTAAAATTCAAGGCTCAAAATGTATCATCAAAAACATTTTTTTCTTATTAAATTCGTTTGTCCTGTACAAAAATAAAATTTCAGTTGGAACCAAAAATTAGTATATCGTCGGGTAAAGTCCAAAAGGCGCTAGTATAATTTTCGTAACGTTATGGGAAAAACAAAATTATAGCGCCTTTTGGACTTCACCCGACGATATTTTCAATATAGTTCAATTCATGTATGATTAATTGGGCTAATTTTCCTAATGTAATCCATACAATTGATACTACTTCATCAACACTCGGCCCATTACAAAAGTCAACGCCAAAAATATAAAAAATTTCCAACGATTTTCATTTCAGTTGGATAGAATTAATAGGCATAACAAGATACAATATATTGCTTACTTTATAAATTAATATGGCAATTTGGCTATCATTACTTCTCACAAGTATTTGACATTCTTTCCACGTGAAAAATTTTCAATTCATTCTCGATACGCTCAATGCTGGATTTAAGCACATTAGCTTCACTTTTCCCGCCATCATTTCTACTAAAATCCCCCTCGTAATATTTCAGAGACTCTCTGTACAATTCAAGAGCTTTGTTCAACAGAGGTTCGTTCAAAAAAACTTTTTTCGAAACTGCTGGGCTTAAAATTTCTTTGCTCAAGAAACTTTCCATTAGTTGCTCTCGAGACACTGACTCATTGGTTTGAAATCCCTCCAACTCCAAAGCACGGGCAATCCGACGCTGAAATAAAGCTAAAAAGACGGTCACAAATAATTTATTATTAGTAATAATGAACACATGAATTCTTCCTCAGCCTTAATTTAATAATAAGGAAATATTTATAAGAAGTATACGTGAATGTATGACTTTTATTACCGCGTGGAAAGGACCAACCGGGTGAAACGGAGTCATGAATAGCCAATAAATGGTAACCACATTTAATAAAGTACGCGTGTGAGTCCTCATCTAATTTAACTCCATGCTCACCAGAATAAATGTTACACACCAAAGCCCCCACACTTTTTTCAATTAGCCAATGGTTGGGGTGAAGGCTCTTTCCACTATATTTCTCCTCTACTTTTTTGCACAATTTCATCAATCCCGTCCCGTTTTGCGATTCAATGGAGTTATTCAACTTTGATGAAATTATGTCCCGTGCTTCTTCTATTGGGGGTAAAAGTACTGAAGCGGGTTTCCTGGTCCCACAGCTATTACATTTCCAGGTGGAGTCATCCCTGAAATTCAGAGGATTTTGTGGAAGGAAATATCCATGTGAAGATTTTAATGGACAGGAAGTGCAGACGATGGCGGATGAAAAAGTGCCCAGTTCCGTGGGGTCCAAACATCTTTGGCATTTACATTGGAACCCAACTCTTTGGAAGATTTCTTGACGCGCTCTAGTGGCGGAGATCATGGTTGCTTGGTAGTAGGCAATCGTTAGAGCTTCTCCTTTTCGTATGCTCACAGCCGTTCGTATTCGCAATGTGAAGCCGGCTGGTGACTGACTTATGAACCAGTGGCAGTTGGGAACGCAGGAATGGTTGAT
>JAQFXU010006344.1:0-10375 GCA_034693705.1 Spatulosminthurus flaviceps | reverse complement strand
TGGTTATGATACACAAAAAAAATATTTTTACCATTTTTAGCGACGCACTTCAGTTTTTGTCAAAATCGAAGTGTGCATCAAGAGGGCAAATTTTCTATTGTGTACTATACAAAATTTGTGTTAATAATGTATAAACATAATGATTAAAGAATAATTAACGTGAGTAGATTTTTGAGGTCGCCTCCCCCAAATGTACAACGGGGAGGGGGGTCCTTTCAAATTCTTTCTCGGTATTTTCAACTTGATTTAAAGTAATTATTATTATTTTATTTACTTTTTCTGTCCTCCGGTGCAATATATTGCCCATGAATAAATTTCGAAAATGGAGGTGGAATCAACTCAAGTCCTTCATCCTCTTGGAATTTAATTAACTCAGGAATAACATTTTTGTAGACTTCCAATTCAAGTTCAAAAATTCCTTGATCCAACATCTCTTGTCGACTGGCATTTGTAGGGAAGCACTTGACTAAAATGCTGAGCGGAATTTCTGGGTGGGATTTAGTCCATACATCCACACTAAACATAGCGCAGGTAAATCCATCCCCAAGATTTGAGCCTAAGCTCACCTCAAATTTAGTAACAGGTTCCTTTAAAGCTATCTCCAAAAATTCTTTGGTTATTCCTGAATCTGACATGTTAAAAACTCCTTCTACAGCAGCAACAGCAACTATTTACTATATCTGGACAAGGCTCCTCTGCTCATTGGAAACTGCAATGAAAACTAAATTTTGACATGGCTCAAGGGCTGATTAATATATAATCATAGCTCACAATTGACAATTATGTTTGACCATGTCCAGTTGGAGTGGTTGTCCTCAGCAAGCTATATTTATCGCTTTTGTACTCTCTGGAGTTAAAATTTTGTAAGCCCATGAGTGTTTATATAATTCAATTTATTATCATTCTCAAGGGTATTTCATTAGTCAAATGCGTTTATACCTTTAAAGTCAGCGCTGGCTAGTAAAAAATCAGTGAACAATCAGGGAGACAAAAAGCATGACCACTTTTTGCACCTGCTCTGGATAAATACTCACAATAGGGACCGCCCAAGTGTAAAACTAGGGTTTTCATGTGGTATTTATCATTCGAAATTTCTCGGTGAGAGCTTTTCAACGGACCTTGGTTTACGTGTAAAAGCATTGGCGATGTTTACTTTAAATTAATCAAAATGCACGTGTGCAATTAGATTGGATACAAAATAACTGACAATGGGGATACCGCAAGTGTAACACTCAGATTTTCATGTGGCGTTCATAATTAAAAAGGTCTTGGCGAGAGCTTTTCAACGATACCTGTCATATATATGTGTGGGTCTTGGTTTACGTGTAAATACATGTAAAATGCAGTATTTTATCGCTTATTTTAGCCCTTAAGATTTGCACGGCTATCACATTTGAACCCCTCTACGAATTACAATGATACTTGACAATTCTAACAGCAGATTTATTAATGCTTATTATTAAGTACCGCTTTCAGAATTTTCTAGCATCATTGTAATTTGGTGAGGGGTTCAAAAGTTACAGTTACAGCCGTGCAAATAAGGGCTAAAATACTGTATTTTACATGTGAATTGAATTGAATTTATTAAAGTAATCTTTTCGGGCGTCACCCACATAATCCATATTAGTACACGTTAACATTCATCGATTAAAAAATCATATAAGTTCTTTCTCTTACAGCAATCATGAATAAATTTGAAGACATCGCAAACAAAATTTTCTGAGGGACTTTTAAATAACTTTCTGGGGTGGTCGAACAATCTACATTTTGCAAACAGGTGGAGAAAGTTATTCTGCTCAATCAAATTACATTCCCTACATATTTCCGGGAATGTAAACATGGACTTTAGTCGGGTAGTGTAAAGAGTTTTAGAGCATAACCTAATATTTGCCACTAATCGTAAGTACAGAAGAGGAATGTTGTACGTTAAGTAGTTTGAGGTCGAAAAATGGCTTTTCACCACTTTATAAAGGGGAATAAATGAAGAGTTGTCGATTATTTTTAAATCATCTTCAATGAAGCTGTCAGAAACTACTGCCAAAATTGTGTCTTACTATCCAGCAAGGTATTCTGCTGATTGGAATTCCCACGCCAACGAAAATGCGTACCTGTGCAAGAGGTCACGAATAAAATTAGTCCAAGTAGGATTAGGTGTCTCAACATTTATTTAAACCAAGCGGAAAATATTTAGCAGAATTTTTCCACAATTTAATACACCTTTTCTCGTCTCTTTCATTTAATAAAATTCAAATGCAACTTGGATCCATCATTTGATCTTTACTGTGCACCAAATAACTTTTCCAAAATTGTAACCAACATGTCTAGGAACACGTTAAAAATATGCCATAAAAATTAAACCACAAAGTAGACCAATACACCTAACGAGGTACAATCAACAGAGACGCATTTATAAAACCTATTGATACAAATTATTAGATGTCCACATTATGTTCGAAACATTTGGTGCAATGAAAATATTTTTTCAACTAACAAACGAGGTTATCAAAAAATATTTCAGGGCATGTCACCGATCAAAAATCTTTATTACCAGACTCCAGATTAACCTAAACCTTAAAGACCTTAAAAACTTTGAAAATCGTATTGAAACTGTTAAAACGTAATTTACATTCAAACAAAATTGTAACATGTTCTTTGTAATGGCATTCTAGTAATTATAATTTCTGTATCGGGATACGCTGAATTTAACGTATTTATCTACCAGACCCTTACCAACTTACCATTTTATACCCGCAACAAAATAAGCAAAACCTGTAACAATGTTTTAATAACGCTAGTATAATTGTGTCACAGAGATTGTATCCTAGGATCCCACGCCCCGCCCCAGGTTTGTGAGGGTTAGAACTTAACCTAAAAAAATAAATCAGTAGTTTGATTTCATAAATTGTTTTTTATAGAAATCAGTACGGGCAATGACAACGTAACCTAAACTAGTTAATAATATTCTGGAGATTGAAAGATAAACCAAACAAACATAATAGAATCGACCCCTGGGGATCAAATCCCAGCATAACCTAAAGAAATAGAATCGCCACCTTGGGATGCAAACCTCACGTAACCTAACCTTTACAATCACAGAATTAATTTACGATCATTGTATCCCGTATTTTCAGAGAAAATTCTATCTTCAAGGTATAGAAACAATAAGGTTATACATTGGTGCAAGAGGAAATGAAAATTCGATTGATAATTAATCGCTGTTTTTGAAAAAATGGAAAACTTATTTACACATTTGGAAAACAAAGCTGGCATATATGATGTAAATTTAAGCATGTCTTTAATTTTTAATGATTAGATGTCAAATCAAAGGACCGAGACACACCCAAGTTCATCTATGACAATATAGCTGACGAGAAATCGAAACAAGTAATAAACAACGTAAGTGGGTTTTTCAAAATTACCTACAGGAAATGGAAATTAATGGCACTCGTGGAGTTGTTGTGAAGTGGGCTGACTCATTTTTGCTAAAGGAAGGATTTGTCACCTGGAAGAAGGTGGTGAAAGGTTTCAATAAAGCTAATTCTGACAAAGGTTTTCGTAGTTTGGCAGATATAAGTAAAAATGTAGCTAATATGGGATAGATGGGAAATGCTTTCAAGGAGGATTATTAGAAGAATTGGACAACGGTTAGATACAATAATTAGGTAAATGGCGAACTTGCGGGAGCGTATGTATAATGGAGGCAAGTTGAATGAAGTATTAAAATGACTTATTTCATTGATTCATTCTTAGGTTTAAAAATACTAATTCTGCAGAATTTTACATTTCAGTTTAACAATTAAATGACGACAGCGTGGTGGAATCTTTGAGACTGCAAAACTCAACCACGCAAGAAACCTTAAAGAAAAAAAAGGATCTCAACGTTTCCATTGAGTTTCCCTCTTCTTCGGAATCAAGAAATAGTCTCGGAAAAAACCACGTGCAGTCTTGAAGCAGACGACGAAGTTATTTTCAGGGGAAAGGACGCTAAGAGTAAAGGCAAGCGAATGTCCGCAGAACCTAACACTAAAAGATGTAGACAAAAGAAGAGGCAGGTTTCTGTTGCCTGACTGTAAAGTTTATAACGCAAGTTTATATCTGCAAAAGTTCAATGTTCAAGTATTGAAACTTGTCAGAAATTTGGAGAATGAAAAAAGAGAATGTTTAGAAAATTGGAATTATCAGAAGGGTTTAAAGCTTCTCTCATTAAACCAGAAGAACCAAACAATAGTAATGCTCCTGAACATCATTCTCTCAATGGATCCTTATTTCAATATGATACAGAGGAACTTGAACATCGTATTAAAATGCTTGAAAATGAAATATCTCAGCAGGGACAAAATAAGAAGAAGATCAAAGATTGCAAGCGAATACGAAATGAGCTGAGAGCACAGGAATTTATTAAATGGACAAATCTTCCTTAAAAAGGAAAAGGATTGTCACAATTCGCCGATTATACACCTGCCAATAGATGGTTCGTAGACAAGCATGGGTTGTCGACGACAGAATAGACAAATGCTATTAAAATGACAGCAAATGTCTTGCCAGTTAGATGCAATCCAGGATTTTGTCAAGGAAATAACCGTTGCAGATACTGTAACGAGTATGAAACATTAGGACATGTCCTTGGCAAATGTCCTCGAGGGGAGCTTTTAAGAAATAATCGGCATCATACAGTCAGATCATTGATAGCATCTCAATTACGTGAAAATAAATATAAGGTACAGGAGGAAGTATTTTGTGAAGATGTAGAAGGACGAAGTAGGAGAGTTGATATTTTTGCAGTTGATCCAAAAGCTAAAAAAGCCTTCATTATAGATCCCACCATAAGGATAGAAGATCATCCGAATCAAGCAGAACATGTGAATCAAGAAAAGAAATCCATTTACGACCCTTGTATTCCATACTTTCAAGAAAAATTTGGAATTCGTGATATACAAACAATTGGATTGTGTCTAGGAGCCCCGGGTACAATTTCAAAGTTTTTTGTTCATTTTTTGATGACATTTAGGATATCACCAAAAATTGTTCGCGATATCGTTGCAGTTATTTTGAAGAGTGGGGCACTAATTTGTAGCAATCATTTATATAGTAATACATAATATTTATGTAAAACATCAATGTAATCCATTATTTTCAAAAATATGTCATACAGTATACTGAGTCAGTGATGGCTACTTCCAATGGGAAGCAGTGACAATAAAGTTTTTATATAAAGCTGTTTGATAAGGTTTAAGGGATTATAAAATGCAATTGCTAGTTGAATTCTAAGAACATGTTTAAAAGATCGGGTGAAGCAATGGTTATGGTACTGAAATCTTCGAACAAACATCGTACAAGGTTGTAGATATGCACTAAGACACTATAGTACACAAATTATTAAGTGAATTCTTTTGTAATTTATTAATGGTGTTCATGAAGCCGCTCAGACCACATTATGGGTCCATTTCAGACAAATTAATTTTTCTTTGGTGTAGCAATGTTTGAAAACATAATTTAAACTACATTTTTTAAAATATACTGGGTTAGAAATTTACCTAGCGCTTCCTGAATGCTACGTAAATTACTGCTACTTCTTTGATATACAGTGAAAGGATGTAAACGGTATTGATTTTTTATTATTAGTTATTATTAGTTATTTTGTATGCAATCTAATTGCACACGTGCATTTTGATTAATTTTATAGAATCGATAATTAATCCTTCCGATTTCTTTCCCTCTGGTTGTACATAGATTCAGGATGAATCATTAATAATGACGTCACTGGCCGCTGTTTCTATAAAATACAACGTAAAATTATACTGCTTGTACGTTTACATACATTTTTAAACCACACTTTCGTTTTTTGCTATGTACATACATGTAAACTTGCGCAGCTGGAAAAGTTTTTCAAGTTAATTACATCTACATGTTATGGAGTTTTGTTTATAGATATTCAATCACACAGCCGTCGGAGCGAATTTTTCCACAGGGGTGTCAGCATGGCAGCCATTTTTTATGTACGGCCATACACATATCTGATAATTATTTCATTCTGACATTAATTCAATGTAAATAATTACAAATATGTTGAACTTTTGACTAACACTGTTGATTTGCTGTTTGCAAAATAATATTTAAAATATTTTAAAATTTAAAAAATCCATTATAGTTACTCTATTTGGGGGGGGTGTACCACTGCGCTGCGTTAGAAAAGTTTTCAGACACCCCCTCACCCTATTTTCTTACTCATCTGTTCAATCCCGATTACTTGTAGGCCCTACCGGATTTAATGGATGAAACCTGAATTTTTTTTACAAGATATCAGAATATCTTATTTTATAGTAAATAAGGCAAAAAATAGTTTTAAGTCATTAATAAATTTATTCAGCATTATAAAAAGTCCAGCTGCAATTGCACACACAAATACAATGCAGGTTTTTTTGCCTACCGCCATATCTTTCCAACGTGAAGTGTTTTTTCCTCATTGGAAGTTTCATTAACATTATTTATAATGTGGGAATGCGGAGCTTTTCTATGAGTCGCTATATATACCCACTTTTTTCATCTTCTCGTTATATGTTACCAATTAATAAATAGTTTTATTGCGTTACATTCCCAAGGTACAGACAGGGTATTAGGAACGGACTTGATGATTGGGGGATTATGTCTCACCCCCATTTAAATTCCAGGGGGAGACACCCCCCCCCCCCAAGGAAATTGCATCCAAAGACTGGCCTTGTAAAATATGCCACCCGGGAATAAATTTTGGATCAGGTGATTTTTGCAGCAGCCCACAGTTGGATTAATATCAAGTTGTAATAATTATTATTCTAATGTGTGCCCTTGACCTTGATCTGCAGTGGAACGTTGTCAAGTGCAAGGAATTAGATATTGAAATTACATATTCACTTTCCTGCTAAAACGTGTAGTAGGTACATACAGAAATTGTAAATACTCAAGTTGTGAGAGTATCAGGTGCTACAAGAATTTTTACGTTTTCATCTGCACGCATAAATGTGCTTTACATTCATTTTTATAAATGTTTTACTGATATTTGCTTCCAGTTGCGGACCCAGTGCGAAGTCCTTGTTATCAATGGCCATAATTCTAACAGTTAATGTGCGATACTTAAATATGAATTTTCGCACTTTTCCCTATTGCCCTTTCAACTGTTGTGTAATAGACAGCAACTATTGACTTATCGGTGGAAGGAATGATAATAATTAGATTTTTTGAGATAGTTTGTATTGGAGTCAGTTAAATAAAACTTAATATTTTGTGGAATGCTGGGGTGAGATTGGTCTATGCACAGGTGAATCCAATATTATCATCCTGTACTAAAAGTCACTTTGTTAAGGGGTGAAACTCGGGGGAAACTCATGCATATGTATTCACTTGTGTTTAATAAACCTAAGCCTATAATGAGCATCAAAATTCGAATCAAGTCCATCAAAATGTTGATCTCACCCACCACAGTTTGTCATATGTTCGAAATTTTTAAACGCATCGTCCAAAATATTGATAAATATGTGCATTTATATATAAATATTATGCATTCTATTGAAAAAAATGGGTTTCATATTTTTGTCACACTTGTGTCGCACGAATGTGTTTTTATATACAGATTGATGTAAAGGTTTGATAAAAATGATAAGAATTGCTATCAATTTTATTGAAACATTTAATTACCTGTGATCTTTGATTAAATGCCAAGGTTTCAATAACAAAAGCAGTGATAATCGTCAGCGCATATTGAATCATTGAATGTGACTCAATTATTTCAAGTACATCATAACAACGAATACTAAATTAAAAATTACAACACACCGGCCCGGGCCAATTCAACCATTACAGCTGTCAATCTTTTCTTCAAAATAGCATTAGGGGACTTTGATACAGCTAAACTTGCGAAAAATTCCCCCGCATTTTCCATAGCATCCGCATTAGTGCCTTTGGCCTCGACAGCGGCAGCTGCTTGGTCCAAATTAGAAACCTCATCCAGGCTCTTAAGCATTATGGGCAGACCCATCACTGCCATACTTCCACCCAGAATCTTGGAACGATGCATCCGGCGATTGAATTCTTCCCAACTCCAACCCGGTAAAGTGGGCACTTGAAGTTTATCACAGATACTCGTGAAAGTATCATAGTAAATGTGGAGCATTGAGGGTAAATGCTTTTCTCTCATGTCCGGAGCACCGCTTGAATATAAAGTGTAACAAATATCACAGAAAGGATCCCCTTGACGGGTCATTTGCAGGTCGATAAGAACCACTTCGACGGGACGGTTTGTTTTCTCATCATAGCGGAAGAGCATATTATTGCTCCAAGCATCTCCATGCAAAAGTACGTTCCATGGTTCTATAATATAAAAAATATTTTCATTTTTACGTACTTCTAATTCGTACTTGGGAATTTTGCAGGAAATTACAATTAAAAATAAAAGTATCCTGGGGCAAATACTATCGGTGGGGTAAAACACGACATTTCCAAGGTACAAAGGAGCCACGGCACGGGGCAAAAGGAGCCTCGAACAATTTCAAATCGATGGCCTGTTTTGAAATGTTTTCAGTTTTGCCCCAGTTTTTTTGCCAATATACTGACCACTTTCACCTCAGGTTTTGTCGCCTGCTATTTTTAAGAATTTTAAGTTCAAAAGATTATATTAAAATATAATACCTTCATTCTCCACCGAAGGCCCAGGATTTCTGAGGATATTATCCTTGGTATGTCCACGTTCTTTCTGTCCGTAATTAAACTCCCAGTATAAACCTCCCACAGAATTTTTCACTGAGTGTAAATGTTCTAAAGCGGCTGTAGCTTCCGGGCAATCCGCAACAATCGCCCTTGCTCCAGCATAACCAGCTTCCATGAAAGGTTCCATCATTTTTAGCATTGGTTCAAAGTCCACATCCAAGATTGGGTATTTCGCATGAAGGTTATCAATCCCACGTTTACATTTATAAGCCCAAGATATCGCATGTAAAGTTGCTTGAGCTTCGATAACCAAACGGTAATGGTCGTAATCGAATCCTATGAAGCGATCTCTCAGACGAAAAGCTCCGTTAGATTTTTTACGCAAGTCCGGCATTACGATGCAATTATCCAGGGGAATTAGAGGCCTTCCAAAACCTATAAAACATTTGTGTTAAATAAGTGCAAAAAAATATGAAGAATAATTAAAAAGAGTCTTCTGAGGACCCCCCCCCAAATACACAAGGGGAAGGGGTCCTTAAAATCTTTGATTCCCCTCAAATACTTACTGATAATTTTAAACTCTATTTAAAGCAATTATTTTTTTAAAATGAGTTAATATTAATTTGATACTTATGAGGGTGTCCCCATCAAGTTCGAGGGGATCCCCCCTAGTGTCTCATATGAATTCCTTAAAATTTTAAAAATCTAATTTTTTTCAAAGTTTTTTTTACTTTCTCTGTCCTCCGGTGCAATATATTGCCCATAAATAAATTTTGGAAACGGAGGTGGAATCAACTCAAGTCCTTCATCCTCCTGGAATTTAATTAATTCCGGAATAACATTTTTGTACACTTCCAATTCAATTTTAAAGGCCCCTCCTTGATCCAACAATTCCTGTCGACTTGCATTTGTAGGGAAGCACTTGACTAAAATACTGAGTGGAATTTCTGGATGGGATTTAGTCCACACATCCACGCTGAACAGAGCACAGGTGTAGCCATCCCCAAGGTTTGAGCCTGAGCTCACCTCGTATTTGGTGACAGGCTCCTTTAAAGCTGTCTCCAAAAATTCTTTGGTTATTCCTGAATCTGACATGTTAAAAACTCCTTCTACAGCAGCAACAGCTCACTTTATCTGCCAAGCTCGCTCCTCTGCTCAATGGAAACTGCTATGATTTTTGCCATGGATCATTTGCTCACTTATATTGATACTCATAGCTCTCAATTATCCTTGTCCTTGACTAGTTTGGAGTGGAACCTTGTCATGAGCAAGCATAGCAAGTTGTTGTTACATACCGCTTTTATTCCTTTCTGCATTTAAAATTTTGTAAGCCCATGTGTTTTTTTATTTCATTCACTATGATCATTCTCAAGGGTATTTCATCACACAGGATGTATGTATGTATAATGTGTTTACAATGAGCGCTGGCCAGCAAAAAATATATGTGTAAAAAATATTAGGGGGACAAAAAGCATAGAATGAATACTTTTTGTACCTCTTCTACATTTAATATTCATTCATTTTATAATCTAATTGCACACCTGCATTTGCTTATTTTTACATAATAATTTTGCTAATTACTACTTCTGATTTTTTTACCTGTGGTTCGATAGGTTCAGTATGAATCTTTCTTTTTATCACTGGCCGCTGTTTGTATGAAATAGAACGTAAAACTGGTTGTGCTTTTAAATAATAATAA
>JAQFXU010006343.1:0-10379 GCA_034693705.1 Spatulosminthurus flaviceps | reverse complement strand
AAATTTTGTATCCTGAGAAAGCCATGTAATATACCCACGAGGAAAAGTGTAAAAATTTGATGTTTGTAAACAAAAACAGACAGGTTATGAATGGAGGATTTCCCTTGTATTGTAAGAAATGTTCTCAGAAATGGGGGGAACAAGACGTTAGCCTTGTATTCTCATAATGCTGAGAAAAACCATGTTGGATTAATCATGATCCAATCTCAAACTAGATTAATGTTGCGAACACATTAACGCCGAGAAATCTTGATCTAGATTCGCTCACAGTATTAATTACAAAAAATATTATTTAAAATAATCAAAATAACCGGTAATAATAATTATTACTGTAGAGATAGCAGAAAATAATGATTTTATTATATAACTTAGCCCTTACCTATTATAAAATCAAATGTGTCCTCCACATCATTGAAGGATGTAAATTGATCCTGGAGAACATCCAGAGTGTGATAAGTTACAATGAGACTTGTGAATGTTCCAATCACTCCAAATAGCACATAGGAAAATGTAGTACTCAGAGGATTAATAGCGTTTTGAAAAAGTAATGGAACACCGGTTAAGGAAGCCATGGCTTCTCTTCCAACTCAACGTTTTTACCCTTCGAGAAAATCTTCTTAAAAAGACCAGCACTTAACTTTCTATGAGAACTCCCTCTCTCAGAAAATCGTTTATGTTTTTAGTGAATACAAGGGCAGAAAAAATCCGCATTCACATCATGCAGGTGTTAAAAAAAACTTGATTGATGAACGCGGACACTAAAGTAGCACTTAGGTCAGATTGAAATGTTTTACGCTCTTTCTGGAAATTTATTTTGAAAAAATCAAAAATATTCCATGTTTTCACCCTCCAAGGATTTTGATAGAATTTTATTGCTTCGAAATTGTAGGTTAATCCGGAAATAAATTTCTTGTTTTGTCTTTGCTTTTGAGAGCAATTTTAAAGGAAAGACGGTTCATGCACGCAATAATTTTGACAGGAGAAGAAGAAACTCGTCTGTTCACGAGAACGCACACGAACTAAAACTGTTCACACGACAAAGTCTCCACTTTAGATGACTACATACGGTAAGAGATTCTATTGTTTGGATTTAGGGGAAATGAGAGATTCTGTTGAGATGCTAAATGGTCAGATTGTAAAAATGACGAGTCAAACAAAATAAAAAAAAGTTTGCATGTGCCGGTCAATGCGCAACTTTGTCGTGTAAATCCCTTAGATTTGATGGCTTCAAGTTGAAGCTTATCATACCCCCAGAGTAGTAGTAAACTTAATAGGGTAAAGGTCTATCATAGGGAGTCTGCATGCATGCAAATACTGTACAATTGCAGACAAAATGCCTATTTACTTTGACGTAGCTTTACTCACTGTCACTCAAATCTCACTCTCTACACCAAGAGGCTTAAGATCTTAAGAAAAAAAATAATACAGAGAGAGAGACTCACAGTCTATGATGCAACTCTTTCCACGCTCACCTCTCTCATGCACTAAATTCATAACCCAGAGACGTGAAGCAGAGAGCGAACTATTTACTTACTCATATGAATAACGTGTAACTTACTACAACTAATAACTACATACCCTCATACACTGATTTTGTTTCAGATCCTATCAAATATCACCTTGTACTTTACAATATGCATCGACTCACCTCACAACAATAAAACGTTTTTTTTCAAAAGAAATATATTACAGTAAATGTACTAACAAGAATTCCCAATGAGCAATGGAAGAATAGGCTTATGTAGACATGACTAATTTGACAGTAGCACGATTCGTAAATTTTATTGATTAATTAAGGACGGGTCCTGTATCAACAATATAATAAACCTTTTAGCTCGACCCAAAACTTTTAGCTTGAAATCCATTCCCTTTCAATTTCCTTCGTCATACACATTACACTAACACTATATTATTATTCAGGCTAATTAAGAAATTCATATGAGAATTTCGCAAGGAGTCAATTGAATTTTTTGGGAACTAACCTTGTGTAAATCAACCGTGACATATGATGCAGACATTGCAGACTATGAGAAACATGTTTCTTATTTACGGAAGAAACAACAAGTGAGGTTTTTTTTCAGGTTTATCTGCGTACTGCGTATATGTAATTATTAGGGTGCATATAACACGTACAACAATAATTTACCAATTGGTGAGTTTGCAAATGTATTACCAAATACGAAAGATATATCCTAGAAAATTACAAATTTGTTTTGATTCTTGTAGAGAAAATTTGTACATGGAAAACTCTCTATGAATTCAGTCTTGAGTCGTGATCTTAACTCGTACATACTTTACTGAGGAGACCATTCTTACTATGACCACTACTGCGGTAACCACTCGCACTCCATTCAAACTCTGACCAACTTTCCTATTGTCAAAAAGTATTTCCGTAGGTACATAGTACATAGTAGCAACGTGAATGTGTACACGTATGCACAAATATTGGCAACAATTTTTTCCTAAACCGAATGAGTAGACTCGGAGTACCTCATGAACTTTTGTGCACACGGCTTATAGCGACAGCATAGGCTTTTACATTATGATACTACTATGAGTATAAAGTATATGTCTACTACAATGTTGTATGTACTTATATGCAGGTACATATGAAGCAAAAGTATGCAAGTACTAAATGCGTTTGTAATCACTCATATACAAAAGATTACAAAATTAAGAATTATATTTAGCGTTAGATTTAGCATTTCTTTAGATATTCTCACACTTACAATTAGCATGGAAACTTTGATCTATAACCTAGTTTCAACTTCAGGCATGAGCGCAATTACACAGTTAAAAATTTGTTTTATTAGACGCATCACATCATTTAGGTTTTCCTTATATTATGAAGGAAAAATAAGGACACCTTTAAAAACTGAATTTGGCTGTATTGTATATTATTTGCATTCACTGATTGACTCCAAAGTCAAATATAACTTTTTCTTTTCAGTATCAAACCCTTGCGCTTGAATCGTTCTATAGATCAACGTGTGCTTTGAACAATGACTGATGGCTTCCCCAAAGATTTGTCTGTTCCTTGGTGGTATTTAATTATTATTGCAGAAGTGTGACTCACACTACTGTGAGTGTGAGTCTGATGAAATTACTGATTAGAAAAAAAACCTTGTTGCTAATAACTTTTTTATGTTCTAAAGAAGTTCATGTTGAGACAATATTAACAATACCTGACCTGAGGAACTGAGTAAATAGAAATATATTGTAAATTTGTAAAAATGCCAAATGAAGACAAAAAATAATTTGCCGTAACTTCTCATGCGTGTAAACCATGACGCTGTTTAATGTAGTAATTTTTTTTGAACATGAAGCCTTATCATATACTTTGGTGCACTATGGTATAAGCTCTCACTCAAGCATGTCAGATTCAATATTACTCTTACTTGTGCCTAGAAGCAGACTCTGTTAAATAATACTGATGATTCTTGAAAAAAGGCTGTTTTTATCAGTTCCGCCAGAAGATTTACTCGCTACTGTACTTTTATTCTACCCCTTTCTATCAAGATATTAGTAGTAATAATAAAAGCTGGAATTGGAAGTTTCTATTAATAACGTGTAAGTACTGAGAAAATTTCTTGAGAAGATGAAAAAGTGTGTTAATTCCAAATTCATGAAAGAGAGAGAGAGAGAGAGTTTTTTCCCTTTCTCTCCTCTCTCAAGTCTCGATTAAAACATGGATGAGTTTCCTTTATGGCTATAATAATAAGTGTTGATACAATTAGGAACTTCTTGGGGAAGCTTACTATTATTAACTTGTCAATTATCTACGGACACCTCTCTTCCATCCATTCATTTGATTGAGGATATACCCCGACACTATAGGTCTATCTTATAATGAACAGGTTCTCTCTTGTAAATCGAAAATATTACACGGTTCTCAATTGCTTTGCTTTGTATATGAGCCCACTCGTGAAAACATATGTTTCACGCTATGTATTTCAATGTATTTTATGCTTGCATATGAGGACTTAGTAATTTAATACAATATACATACATACATACGCCGGGATTTGTATGAATGCTTATTGCATAGGAAACCTTGCGAATATTGTGAGGTGATTGATGACTTGAGTTGAGGAGTGAATAGTGGACATTGCGTTAAATTCTGACACTGCATATGCAACTGGTTTGAGCTATTCAACTTGAAGTGTATTACAATCTCATTGTGAAATCTAATGGTTGGATCCGTTAACTTGAACATTTCCATTTCATTAATATTGACTTTAGTTAGATCCTATGTAGAAAAAGATACAGCTATAATTTCTAAGGAGTTTCCTTTATAGCCCTTTGAATAAGTATACTCTATATGTGAAAAATATGTATATGTATATCTACTCATGTGTATGGAAAGTTTGCGGACTGAGCTAATGATTATGTTGCTAACCTACTTTTTACATTACTTCAATATACATATAGGAAAACAGTATGCTATTGTATATGCACAAGTATATACATGCTCCCTACTCATATGTATATGCTTGACCTGATGTATGATTTTAATGAATGTTGTATAAGTGTCGTTATAAATTGTCATGCTCATGTTTTACGTTCGTATATTTTATATTGGAATTTCAGCCGGTGTTAATGGGTTTATCATAAGCTCAAATTATCTATACAATAGGTGTATAGACATGTAATAGTGGAGGGAAGAGTGTACCAATACATTGGAGACATGGAGACAGTGTAGTGATCTGA
The DNA here is from genome assembly GCA_034693705.1 of Spatulosminthurus flaviceps. Lineage (NCBI taxonomy): Eukaryota > Metazoa > Arthropoda > Collembola > Symphypleona > Sminthuridae > Spatulosminthurus > Spatulosminthurus flaviceps. Next base: position 5,669 of record JAQFXU010006343.1, on the reverse strand, counting down.
AGATGACAACCCTTATTGTATTATTGTATTACTTGTGAATGCCAGTCTCGCACTCTAAAAAGTTGTGTGTATCTAAAAAAAATGACTGCTCCTGGCAGTCGTCTGCAACCTGCAACAGTAGTGACACTGCATACTCAATACTTACATATTTACTGAGTTTTAGTATGCATATTAAATGGTCCTAATTTTTAAATAACTATACAAGGAAGTCAGCTTAATTTATAGTCTCCATGAAGGCAGTTGCCATATATGTATGAACATTATGGGGGATATTGCATGGCAATACTAGGATAATAATTAGCTTTAAATTAATTCTACTCACCTACTAGTCATTGTATTGCAAAATCCTACATCCTAAAAGGTATATGTTTGCGTAGATACTTTTCGCATGTAAATATCTACGTACGTAGTGTATATTTCATTTTTTCGTGTTCATCTGAAAGTTATTGATTTGCCAGTGGCATTATAGAAGAATCCTTTGATTTTTTCAGCCTCAACATATTTTTTCTGATTTAGGAAGCGTTCAAACAATTTGTATCCACCTGTAGATGTGTCCTCACCAAGTACGTAAACAACTGATGATGGTTATGTTCTTAAAGCATTTGATTGTCACATAGTAATTCTTATTTGCTTGTTTGCGAGGTGCTGAGATTAATTCAAGGAAATTATGAACCCCGCTGGGAAAGTCGATTCGATTGTCAAAAAATATTTTTAGCATCATAAATTAAGATGCTTAATTTGAGCCTCTTTGTGAATGAATTGCTCCAAGGTATTATTACGTCGGTGAATGCATCCACCATTCAGTATGTACACGCACTGTCAATCTACCATATGTATAGTAAACAAATGTATGATGTACATTAATTACATGATTTGTACAGTGTACAATGCAATGTAAGCTACAAGCAGTTTTAGGAAGATCTAAATTGAAAATGTTATACCCACGCTCGCACTACTTTCGAGGTGTTAATTGACGTTGTGTCACTGTATGATTTTGCGAATTCAAAACACGCAGGAGTAAATTCTCATTGTGAGTTGAACGCATAGGAGATTTCGGTTGTTGTATAATCATTATACTATAATGTTTACCTGCGGAGGTGTATGTATGTACGTTACTTGATAATAGTCATTGAAATTTTGTGCATTCTTTTACAGCTTCGTTTCCTATGATAAAAATAAAAATACATAATAAATATCATTTTTTAAAACTAAATGTGCCTTTATTGTGTAATTGGGTGCGGGCAATGAAATTTTGTCACAAGAAAAAAGTCATTTGGCTTGAAAGCCGGAAATAATAATATTGGTCTATTGTAAAAACTTTTGATAACATTTCATTGACATGTCCCCGTCAAAAATATCCTAAAGTCGAAGGTTAAGTACCAATAGAATTTCCTTATTCTATATGAAAATATTCCATGGTCTGTGATTCAAAGGCCTTTATCATTTTATGTAATTGTAAGCTAAATAGCAATGATTTATGATGTAGCCCATGTGCAATTCCACACGTTGTAGGAATAATCAATAATGAGCTGAACTCACAAACAGAATAATATTTTAAATAATATAGCAAATGCGCAAACACTGCAAACTTCTAACAACTTACGAATATTTATGATATGATTAAATCGATTATTTTTCACCTTAAATTTTTTATGGTCAATTCGGGTGTTGTGCAGGTGCTAGACTGCCGGCCGAGTGCGAGAATCACAACAAAATTTGGAGAATGAAATGAACAATCTTGCAAGGACTTCTACTTCTAGTACATATGTTAGGAAGTATTTCAGTAAAATTTTCAGATAAATTATATTTTATTGCTTCCCGAAAACATACTTGACAATAATAATTATTATTGTTTACATCCAATATTATTTCAAAAAGCTTACATAAGCAGAGATGAATAAAATTCAATCATCTGAAAGTTACATGTTTCAAAATCCAGACATGAATAATAATAATACATAAGTAGAGAAATTCTGCGTGCCTCATGTTATACAACAAAGATTTTACTTAAGCATTATTGTTTTAGTAGACAGAATGAGCAGAAGTTGAACTCATATGTTAAAGCACACCAGTTTGAGTATGAAAACTATGTGGACTTGATTTAACATAGAAAACACATGAAATCCACATTGTAATAAATAATTAATATAAACTATTCCTAAGGGAACTTGTTGTGCCCAAAGAGAATAACATCACGTCTTTTCGTCTTATGAAATGAAGAAATGAATTCATCAATGCTTAGGTTTTGGGGGAATTGAATTAATAAAATGTTACGAAACTTTGAAGAAATGTCATAGATGTGTGCAATAATTACTTAAAATTTCCCCACATTTTATAGTAGGGACTAGCTACATGTAAACTTGTATAGAGAAATATAAATTATTCTTGATTAATACAGCATTTTTGAGTGATCAGTATTGTCAATAATCCGTAACCAATAAAATACGATTGCTTGAGAATGATCTGATTTTCCAATTACTTGCTAAAAGGTATAAAACGCGATGGAGTAAATTATCATGAAAATAGGTGAAAGTGAAAATTGTGGTCAGATGCCAAATTAATAGCTGATAATGACTGTTCATGTAGCATTGGTAGACTTGAAATAATGATAATATCAAATATCACATCACCGCAGATGCATCAGTAGCTCCTTTGTGGTTCATTCATGGGATCTTTTAATTGCTACCCTTGGTAAGGATAACTTGAGTTGATGGTAACCTTAAATCATGAAATGTTATGCAACTCTTTTATAATAAAAGATAGTTCAGATGAAAGGTATTGGATTATCACGAGATAATTACTAAGTGCTAAGGCCGGGGTGACTAATAACACAATTATATCCAAATTTTTACCCCATTTTAAATATTTACTCTCTGTACAACAATGCTGGGAGGAGCGTTTGCCAGATAATATGATGGGTTTTTTGAATCTCTGTAGCTTTATCGAAGAAGTACATATATGAAATCTAAAAGCGAGTACAGATGCACTTGCTTGAGTGCATCTGGATGATGCACTCAAGGATGTGCATGGATGAGATGGTTGGGACAAAGTGAAGGAAGGATGGAAATTTTTCTCTCATTTGTTTTTAATTTTTGTAGATATTTCTGAAATATTATCTTACTTGTGCTTGCTCAATAATTTATAGCATCAATATTATGAAATTTTTAGAATCATTATTCTCCTCTAACATTTAACTCTATGATGAAAAAATCGTCGGTAGAAAATCAAAGTGCAATAATGCACGAGTGTCTAATTCCAAACAGAAATAATCACTAAAAAATTGCATGCAAACTGAAATAACTACCTTCATTTCAGGGGAAATGTCCACTGAGAAAGTCTGTGGGATTCAATGAAACGGAAAATTTTGAAATAACCACCCCTACATATTTTTAATTGCTCTGAGATAATTTTCCGAAAGTTTTGTTAATCCGACTCACGAAGAATATGCTTAGTCCAGTCTCTTTCTTGACTAATTTTGTTAAGTTATTGGATAAGTGAAATGAAGATATTTTATAGAATTTCAGGAGGAAGTTTGATGGAAAAAAGATTTTCAGATATGGAACTGGGTCGAAGACTAATTAAAATACCTTGAAGCGTATGGCGTGGACAGCAAATACCTGTGTTACAATCACCTTGTCAATGAGCCAATTGAAGTTAACGTGGGTTTTCAATCTGTCGAAGAACTAGTTTATAGTGCTAGCAAACTTCAAATAATCAATTTAACATCATTAATTCAAACAAAACATTAATGGCGATGAGCAATAGCATAAACATCAACATTGAATTAGAGCATAGACGACAACATCCACTTATGGTACAAATGACAGCATACGTGTGTAACATAGATGGCAGCATAAGCTTGTGACAATAGTACTGTAGCGTAGCACATCTTGACAATGCTTGGCTTTCCAATCTTCACTATCACTTACACCATGGGACTGTGCAACACATGCAGAGTATAGTTTGAAAATGTGGAAGTGTTTTAAATCCTAGGAGGCATCCTCCCGTGATTTCACTGCTAGGCTATCGTGGCATCCACAACGGCGAAAGCAGATCTGAGCTCAAAAATTACGAGCATTTGATTTTATACCCTTTTTTGGAGTAAGATTTCAGTTTTCATCACACCTGATATTTGCAGCACACCTTATCTCTTTCAAAATAATTTACCCTTATGTCAAAAATTACAATAATTATTAAACTTGAAAGCAAGTCATTACAACAACATAAACAAAAAATCCAAAAAATCTACGACATTTTGTATTGATTTTCAACAACAATTACTTGTATCAGCCACAACGCTTATTGATCCCCTAAAATTCCACCTTTACTGGTTCGATCTTGAAATACTATTCAAGATCATCTATGTACTCCAATATTGATATCAGACTCTAAAAAAATACTTGATTTTAGTAAGCATTTTCCGGGGAGACTACCATCTAATTATCCCCTTATGTAATATTTTTCATTTTTTGTACCAAAATGTTAAATACAATAAAACATCATGATAATGATATCAGCCCCATTTTTTGGTTTTATTTTGATTGTAATAGTTAACGCAAGTCGAAAAAGTTGCTGGGAGTTTTTATGTATACTTACATAAAAAAGAAAATTCTAATGCATTAATCCTTTTAATTTCATTTGTATTAACACTGATGGAACCGAAACTTTTTTGAGACAAGTTTTAAATTACCTAAAATTTCAAAAAATGATCGACCTTTGAGTGAAATTTTAGTGGTCCGTCGAATATTGGTTGCAATGTGCAAAATTTTGAATAAATCCACTAACATATGAAACGGTGGCCATGAATGGAAATGAAACAAAGTTTTGTAGTAGGCCACAAAGTATTAGTGTGACACCTATTTCGGTTGTGGTTACAATAATATTATTTGATTCAGGATGAAATTTGCCATTCATTTTGACATATCGACGGAAATTGTGGTTGCATTAATATTTAGTGGTGGAATATGGAAAGTGATTTTCCCAATGTCAAATTTATTTTCATGAAATTGGTCAGTGAAGTTGAGCATGTATTTCGCAACTAAAGGGCAAAGTTTAAAGACTTCACTGTGACTGTGAATAAAAGTAAAAGCGTTTTCCATGTCACTCAAACTATGGAAAATCCAAGGGAAATTTGGGCCGACCATTTTACCACATTAAACCCTCTTGTTTTCCAGGGCCAGTTCTCACTCGATGAAATGGAAACCAATAAAGCGTTTTCACGAAAATAGGATCCCGTCCCGTCCTCTCCAAGGAAAATCCTAGAGCAGAATTCAAAGGAATTAACTTTCGAAGCGGCGATTTTGATTTTTTCAGCTATAAACGATTTTTCATAAATGAGATACAGTGGGATTTCTTATAGACGTGGTATACCGAAATATTTTCACTAATTGTCCCAGAATTTTGAGTGTTCAGCTTTGCTTAAAATGACCACTGCTCAATTCAGAAACTACATTATGCAGTATGTGGCCTATTTAAATTCTGTCATGTCATCATTTTTGACCTGACTTTAAAACTAAAAGTAAAATATTATCTTGGTTTTGGTCCTTGAGAAATTTCCGAAATATTTAGTGCAATACATCGATTTCGGTCGAAGAATGAAGTTGCAATTTCAGGGGCAAACGGATTATGGTAAACGTGATGCAAAAAATGATAAACGACGCCAAATAAAT
>JAQFXU010006342.1:0-10379 GCA_034693705.1 Spatulosminthurus flaviceps | reverse complement strand
TCCGCTGGACCAACGTGTTAAACTCCCATCCTTGGTCTGATTACAGCTTGTTTTTCACCTTGCTTGGTTGGTAAGAGCGAGGGAGGGAGTGTAATGATTTGCACCTGAAACTTGGTAATTTTCGTAGGATGCCACAGAAATCAACCGCAAAAAGGAAATGGTGCCGGGGATAAGAGTCGGTGCTAGTTAAATTGCCGGGGTCTGTTTATAAGTAAAGTTATATTTTTTTCCTTACATTTACATAGGATGCGTACATATTTGGCCTTATAGTGTATAGTGGAGTGTATAGGATAGGAAAAGGATAGTTAATGGAGGGGCGACGGTCCGTCGTCCTTGGCTCAGAGAATTAAGTTTATTTGTGAAGGAGCTTTACAGACGATTAGATAAGGAAGAAGCAAGGAAGACAAATCGATTGTTTTGTTGTGAAAAAAAATTGGAAGATTCATTGTGGTTATACCATGAGCCACCCGAGCAATGTTTTCTCCTAACCTCAAGCTCATCCTGGAAAACCGCCTGCCTAAATAACAATGATGCATAAAAGATTAAGCACACACTACACATAACTTTTTCTCTCCACATTCTATTCCCTATTAACTAAATGACGGACGGACGCAAAACTTTTACTTAAGCAAGTCTGGAAATTTTTCTCTTTACTACTGCACTACTCCTCGTCTATTTACTATACGAACATTTCTTACATGTATGGATATGTAAAGAAAGGAAATACAATACTAATATATTTTTCTCCCTTCATCTGTACAATCAAGCAATTTATCATGGGCTAGAAAAGAATTGTAGAAGTCAACATGGATGAGTAGGAGCGGAGAGTCCTGGGATTCATAATACATGGAATATGGGTCATTGTGCTCAAATGAGTGGAAGATAATGATGTTCCTCGAAAGGTCCAAGCTATGGACCTTTTTTCCAATTCTTTTTCTTTCCCCTTCCTCAGCATCTTCTTCTTCTTCATTTCAAATGTTTACTCCACATCTCCTCCAGAAGCTTTAGTCCATGTCATACTTATTCAACCCCGTCAGTTCCAGTTGTTGTGCTTGAAATTGCATGGCTTTCCTCCTATGTGGCTCGTATCTCAATCCTATCATGGATTGTCACTATCATTCAATACAGCGAGAGGGAATTTATATTCAATGAGCGATTTATATGAGTTTTTTTCTTACTCTCTCAAAACTCCTTCAATAAACGTATCAACAGGATATAAATTTACGGATGGAAAAAAAAGTATGGGGAAGAGACAAAGTTTTGACTACGCCTTGAGTTATAGACCACGCTGGTTGACAAATGTGAAATAAATGGTAGATAACGTGAAGAGAAGTACTCAAAAATTGCTAAAAATTACGTGAATTCAGGGTACACTTAATCATTTAATTACTTTTCATGGTGAAATGTTACGGTGATGAGGTTTTTTTCGGCGCTTTTTCCTATTAATGATAAAAGGAGGAGTTAATGTAGTCTTTTATTTGTGGTGAAATACTTTAAAATGTACAAGATATTTTCTGGTATTAATTTCCATTGTGAATAAAAGAGTGACATATCCAATGTTAAGGGAAGGATTCCAGTGCATTAGAAAAACTGGTGCTATTTTTAGTTCCTATTATTTTATTTATGTAAGAAAAGTAGAAAGGAGCAGTGTTTTTTCTCCTTGACAAAAAATAGCTCAAAGCAATATTCTCAACAATTCATTTCACCATCAAATGAGACAATGAGCCAAGTCCCACTTGCTCCCAGACGTAAATAGTAAAGAAAGAGAGGGAAAAAATCCTCATTCTACGAGATATTTCCTTAAGGCACTAAAAATCTTGAGACTGGAGAAGAATCTATATGGTTCCTCTCAAAAGAGAGCTAAAGCTCTCCACTCTCTTGCTCTCTCTCTCTCCTCTCCTGTGGATGGATTTATATCTTTTCTGTCCTCAGCATTTGTTCCTCGTTTTTATTTATTTCTAACCAAGGAAGATTTCAAGTGCCAACACCATTCAACCCTACACATTTCCTTTGCTTTATTATATGTAGCCACACTCGTCCAATATAGAACCACACTTAAGAGAGATGTACACATTTAAAATACCTTATGTGACCAACAGTTCTATAACTTGCTCTCCCAGCCCTTTCAACCATTTACTCCTTTTGCCCATCTTGAACAACTATTTTTTCCAGAGTTTGCTTTTTTTGTAGAACCGCCATATACTAAACTCCATGTTCAAGTTTAAGGGGGGCTCGGGGTTAGAAATTTATGTTAGAAAAGAGGAGAAGAAAAAAATTTTTATTTCCCTTTACAACACACAAAGGCTACGAGATATCAATTGAATGTATTTTTTTGAGCTACGCACTCCACACACGGGGCAGTTTATTGGATAAGGCTTATTGCTAAAAATCCTTGTTGTATCCAAGCGAGAGTTATCTTTTGTATAGGAAAAGGTTTCTCAAAAACGGATTACGTCACATCTGCTTTTTCCGCTATTGCCTTAATAGAGCATGTTTTACATGTACGTACATATGTGTTTTTCTTATAGTAGGGGGGAAATTATGGAAAAATTTCAATGATAAAAAATGCGTTTTTCTTATTAAAAACACATTACATTGACTTTACAACTTCCCCATTATAAAAAAAACTAGGCCCATTAAAGAACCAAGTCAGTCTTATAATAATTTGAGAGTCCACTTTTTCTAGTACTGAGCCAGAAGCTCATGGAGAAACCAATTATAGGTTGATAACTTTTGATGGAAAGTAGAAGGAATTTTTTGGCTCTGGCCTTACATGCGAAAATATGCTAAAGGCCTGTGGATATGGAGAAAAACCTCTTAACCTGCCTTTGCCACTTGGCTCGGATGTCTTTTTTCAACTAATAATAACTTGCTAGCATTTGAGGCCAAAAGACTTTTAACATGTTAAAATGCTCAAAAGTTGTTAACTGCTGATGGAATTGAAGAAAAAGCCAAGTCTTTATATAAGAAAAGTGCTGGAGGGGGAGGATAGTAAGTTAATAGTTGGAAGTAAAAGTCATTTTACTTGAGCTTTATTCAACCTGACTTTTGTCGTTTCTTGGCAACAGAGAGAGAGAGAGAGAGAAGAAAATTTCGGGGGAGAATTTTATCATCATTTTGGCTCGAAAGTTTTCCCTTGTAGAGTACATATCTACAAGGATATGTATATACTGGGTAAAGTAATGGGGGACCTTTCTCCTACACAACGGATGTGTGTTGAAAGGGAAAAGCACATTTACATATGCTTAGTATATGTAAATTCCCTGTGTACACATAATCTGGCTATAGATTCAATGAGAATTGGGTGTAAGGGAAAAAGGGTACGTTAAAAAAGCCACAATAGAGTGAGAGAGAGTAGTAGTGGCAGACAACAAATAGTGAGGAGAGAGCGTTAGGAGCTATAAATTGTGCAAATGGCTATTATCGAGCTTGGGTGTCATGTCATATCATATTATCATAGTTGATGCGTTTGCAGTTTGCAACTCCTCTTTCAAGTCTAAGTCTAAAAAAAGATCGCGTGGAGGAGAAAAATGGCAAAGTTTTTGCATGTTGATCATACGCACAGAAATGTTATAAGGCCTCAGGTTCTTTGGGAGAATCTGTAGGAGAGAAAAGGGTGAGAGTGAGAAAAAAAATATTAAGATAGAGTTGTGAGCCTTACAGGGTGCTTACCATGTGTGACTGCAGTTGGCAATCTAAAATAAAATCCAATGGCCTATTTTGGTCATAATTCAGCATGAAAATGACAAAAGTTTATGGAGAGATCCACTTGATTTTTTTCGCCTCATTCAAAGGATGTTCGTAGATTTCTTGGGGATTTTTATTATTTTTCCCCTCACCATTTTTCCTCTTTGGTTTTGGGTCAGTCCAGCCGAATCTCTGTAGGAGAGAAAATGATAAAAGTATATGTACTTTTATATGAGCTACATATTTATATGGGGCTATCATGTATTATTTGGTAGGACCGTGTGAGAGGCAGTAACTTTTCATTGGAGAGGTTCAATTGAATAGGATTTTTTTAAAGGGTAAAAATAAATTGTCAAGTTATGGTTGACTGGGTGGAAAGATGATAGTGATGCGGATGTTACTTTTCTTTTCATTTTGGTGAAAAACATTGAGTAATCATTTTGTCCTTTGTATTTTTTCAGGTTGCTCTAATTCCCTTAGGAGACCAGGGAATTTTAAACTCTACATCATTGAGTAGTGTGGGTTAAACGGGGGATAACCCAGGGATGCGGAAAGCTTGAAGATCAACGAGGGTTGTATCATAGCCATTATCAACAAGGAGGGAAAATTTCTTTCATCCAATACTAAACTACCCACTGAAACAATTACTGAGGGTTGGGGAGAAAGGAGAAGAAGAAGACAAATTTTACCCGGAGAAAGTTACTATTCCCTTACCCCTGAAAATTTCTCCATCCTCATGTGGAAGGATATTTTTCTTTTATTATGATGGGGGAAAATTCCAACTCACTATGTTCATATCAATCTCTCTCGATTGCAAGTGATTTCTCCCTTGGTTACCAGCTGTGTCAGAACAACAGTCATTATCAATATCAAAGTCACCCTCATCACGATTGAACTCTCTTCAAGAACATTCCTATTTACAATATAGAGAAGAAAAGAAGAGAAAGGGAAAAAGTTGCAAGAGTTCAACAAATTTCAACCCCAACTTTTTACACCCTCCTTCCTTCTCGTGACCGCTACTCTTTACATTTGACTTGACTTTTCTAAGGTGAGATTAACAAGCTTTTTGTACATGTTCTCAGGGTGGAATTTCTGCTGGATGATTTTTCCAATGGAAGTAGGAGGAATTGGAGGAGAGTAAGGGGAACAGGAAATAAAAACCATCAATGGGTGAAATTAATGGTTTGGAAGGGATTTTTGACTTATGCATCATGTCCACAGCTCTTTTAGTAACTCCTGGAAAAGTTCACCTCCCCCTGATCTTTCCTTTGTATATAATAGCATATGACATTTAATGCGTACTGTTACAAGGGGAGGAAAAAGTTACTCTTCCTTTGAGCAATCTACAATTCATCTCCATTCGAATAGCAGACTAGCTTAGTAATACTATAGTGAGAAAAAAATGTCATTGATTTTAATATTATTCATTCTTTCTTTTGTCAACGACAACATTATTGAACCTCAATTCCAATTACGCTGACGTAAGCAATGGCTTTTGTTACTTTGGAATTTAAAGGGTTGTTTTGATTGGAAGGGGATGGAGTAAACTGGATCATAAAAAGCATTGATAAATTCATTGGCTCATTGAATAGGCTCCAATAATCAATCACACCTTGGCTTGGGAAAAAGGTGCAGACGTCCTTAAAAAATTGACCCTTGATTTAAATTGACAGGGGCAATCAATTCAAAGGGAATTATTTCCGTTAGAGAGCCGAAAATTGTCAAAGAGCAGCTACTCTTCTATGTATATGTGAATGTAAAGCTTTTTTCCTCCGATTAAAAGGTAGAGATTTGAGAGGAGGAAAAAAAATTTCGGTTAAAAAAAAGAGACTTGAGATTTTGAGTTGTGGAAAATATTATTATGTGCGTGGTGGGTTTGTGACAGGATCGTGTAAAAAACATTGTGGACACTGCAGCCGTTCGTGTCATGAAAAAAGCTATGGTTTGTTCCGTAGTAGTTACGTGGGATGTTGGAAAAAGCCTCTGTTTATCTTCCCTTTCCTTGTCCTTGGTTGTGACAGTGTGGTAGTGGGAATTGTAGGTACATAAGAATTTTTTTCTTCTCTCTCTCTCTTGTGGAAGTAATTCTTTTTGGTTTGGTGGAATTTAAGTAATGTGGGGTTTCTAGAACTCCGGCCATGTCAAGGCATGCTGGGACACTGTTTGTTTTGGAAATAATGAGTCTTCGTAGGGTGCATTTATTTCATTTTTCTCCTCTGTCTTTACGTCCCTATATGTAAAGTACTGTAGGTTCTTTTATAGAAAGACTTTTTCCTATTTGTAGCTACTTGAAAGGATGATGCATTTGAAAAACCTCTTACTCGGTTTTGAGTAAACGAGGAATATATACGAACATAGGAAAAGAATTCCACCAATTTTTCTAGTGACTTCTGGTCCTTGGAAAATAACCACTTGTCTTGTGTCTCATTTTGTCTCCTGCTTCCTGTGGTCTCTCTCTCTCTCTCTCTCTCTCTTCATCCCAGTATATGTAGAGACTCTTAATGAAATGATCAGAGTTTCCCTTCCTATAACCATGGACAAAGTTCAGGATGGTCTATAAATTCTAAGGAAACTACGTCCACAAAACCATCATTACCAGTTTATAGGTATTGTTTATGGCCTTTAACATGGAGGTCCAGTCTGAAGAAAACAAAATATCTTAGCAAGGAAAAACAACAACCACTTGCTACCCATGATTAATACATTTTATTACTACACTTAACTAAGATTACTCTAGCTTGGACTAATATATGAAGGTTTTTTTAAGGATAACATTTTTTTAGTAAATCAACATCGTCCAAGGGTTTTTTAGCTTTTAAAAAAATACGCACAAAAATACAGTATGAAGTTTTCTGCTGGAGAGAAGGAAAAACATTTTCTCATGGCATGAGAAAAGGTTGGGTAAATTGTAATAAATTTTCTATTTAGTGCTAATGGGAAAAGTTATGTGCTATTTGCAGTTTTAGCATGTTGAACAATGTGCTATTTTGAGTGAAAGGAAAGTTTAGAGTAGCGTGAAAGTCACAATTTCTCAATGTCGGACTTTTGTTGTTAGATATTTCTCTCCATTAAGATCCGAGGATAAACTGAAGGGTCGTGTTGATTCCTAGAAATCTCACAGTATCTTTTTCTATATTACAGACATATACTTAGGAGGTTGAAGTCCTTTGAAATTGAGAAAGACAGTCTTTTTGGAAGCCTCATCAGTTGGATCTGTGGTATTCAACGTGGCATTATTATCATCTGCTCCTACAAGGACCGTCACTCAAAAATCGTCCACTCGTCCGTGGTTGTAGCCATTTTTCCGGTGAAGAAGATTCAATATCAGTGGGAAGTAGATACTCCATAAGTAGTATAAAAAGAAGGTAACGACAGGGACTCGCTCTTAAACGACCCGAGTCTTTTTCCAGATAATCAAATACTCATCGAGACCAGATGATTCTGTGGAATCCAAACAGGATGGAAGAGTCATGTCCCCAATGCCGTAAGCGAAGTCAGAGTCGTGGTAGGGTGTCAATCACTGTCACCTCGGCACTTTTAGCTATCATCACATCTGCTGTACTTGCCTCCGACGTTTCTCCCACTTTTGACGGTAAGAATATTACATAGCTTTTTAGTATCTGCATTCCTATACTATTTATGCCTTATCTTAGCCACTCATCCTTCTTGGATTTCATCCACACCGCCAACAAAGTTACTTCCAAAATTACCACTTAAAAAAGCATAAAAAAGTGCATTTTTTCTTACTCATCCTCCTCTTTTACACATCATCATACCTATCATATGAAAATAAACATCAAATAACTCGGAGCATTTACTCTGCATATGGAACATATCTTGTTCGTACCAATGACATTTCATTAAAAAATACCATAAGATTTGAACCAGCTGGACTCATTTGGAAAACAAGTTGTAAATTAATAGCATTTTATCATCTCATTATTTTAAGCACTTTACTCCCTTACAACTTTACCCCCTACCTTCTAGCCCTGGAAATATCGTAGGGATTTTTCACATGTCTCACAATTCGGACCTCACACGTTCAAATAATACAAAAATCCTCTAATATTTTTGGTATGAGGAAAATAGCATTTTTGTGTTCATAAATCCTTTCTATTTGGAACTAAAGTATAAACAAGTTTTGACACACGCAAAAACCTACCTTTAATCCAATGCTCTCGAATTTGATTTTATTTCCTGGTCCAATACCTGCTTTTTTCTCATTCCGTATACTAAAAAGCACTTGGAAAAACAAAAAAATGCGTTCATGTTACATTTTTTCCAGGCTCAAGGAAAAAAAAGTACATTTGCAAGAAAACTTTTAACCTCAAATCTCTCCCATCTTTTCCCTCCCCCTTCGGCTTCTTTCGCTACGTGCATAAAAAAATAAAGTAAGAAAAAAATCCAGGGCTTGGAAATAGAACGACGCTGATTTGATTTCCGAGCTGAGGAAATGTAGACAAAAATCTTTCGAGGTAGAGACTGTACATGCAAAAACGACATTCAAATTGATTCAAAAAAGCTTTTATCATGTGCCATCGTTGGAAATCTCATAGGTTGTGAGTGTGTGTATATGGGGAAAGCGTGTGTATTTACAAATTTGGCGAGTTAAGCACCAGAGGGAGGGAGTGAAGGTTTTTTGGAGTGACTTTCTTTTATGAGAAGGTGCTAGAAATGGTTGTAGGAATTATATGGAGGAAATAAGGCGATTTTATATGCATGACGTGCCTCTAAAACATTTGAGATGCCCTCCTTTCATTTGAGAGCTTTTTTCCCTCACACTTCCCAATAGTAATATGCTCTTTGAAGGATCCGCTCCATTCCTACCTATATTGGAGCAATTTTGAAGGGAACAAATCTAGTGATTTTGACGAGGAACCTTTTCCAATCGACGATTGTGGCTAGTAAATGAAAGAATCAAGAATCAATGCTTTCCCATTTCTTTTAACGTGTGGCTGGCCCATATAAACGATCATTGGCCATTTTACGGACTGAATACCCAATTTTGTCCGAACTTACTCATTTCATTGGAGTACGGAAAAAATTGCAAGCTCTTAGAGTCCTTGGGAGGTTTTGAGTACAGACGATATTTTTACTGGAGAAAGTGCCTCTTAACTGGCTACGATCAATGGTAAAAGGTAAAAAGGCTGAACTTGTGGTTAAGAGCGGCTTTACTCTCTCACGTATGTACATGTACATAAACAAGGGCAAAAAAATGTTTGCCGTAAAAACAATTTATGGTAAAGGTTTCCACTTTGCTTAGAAATCATCACAAATGCGAGCAATCTTGAAACAATCTTAGTAAAAGGGCTGGGGTAGAGGAGAGATTTTTTTCAAGATACTTTTTATTCGCTTTGCCGAAAAAAATCTATATAAGGTTTTTCTCTCTGTGTGCAACGTTTTTCTTAGCGATTGATTCTAGGAAATAATAGGGCTGAAAAGTGGAGAAGGATCAAGTGAAGGTTAAACATTGAATGAATTTCCCATTTCTTCCTTTCCATGTGCATACATGAAATTCTTCGGTGCACTTCCATTTCCAAGTTCTACTCCATTGCTTCTTCTTCTTCTCAATATTGAAGAAGGAGGAAAATTAAACAGCTTCCAGCTTTCACTTTCCTAGTCTCATCGCCTGGGGCGCAGAGGGAGCTAGAACACCTTAAGCTATTCGCTTATTTTATGTGAGAAAAAGTGATAAAAGTTCAAAAAAAGCGTCTGAGAAATTTTCATTAAAAAAATTGAGATTTAAAAATTAGATTTAAAAAAATATTTTTAAAGAAAATTTTGTATGAGAAAATGTCACTTAAGTTGGAAAAATAATTGCAAAAAAATTGTATATGATTTTATATGAAGAAACGGCTCGTTATAATTGATAGGCCAGGACTGGATATTTGAGACTAAAATCTCTGATAACGTCGGTCCAGTCTTATTTATTTTATTTCACAAGGGCTAATTGCCATATTGAGGGAACAATAATAATAATGTAGTTAACTGGTAGAGAACAATAAAAGACGGGCTAATACGTATAATTAAGGGAGTGTTACTTTATCAAGATGAACTCTAGAGAGGAATATCAACTCCGAGTATTTTTCTCACTCATACTTTTAAATATATAAGTGCATGTATTTATATATGAATTTATAGGATTATTATTATAAGGGAAAAAATATTTTGGCATCCACCCCTCCTTTTATTTCATATCGTATGTATGAGTAGTGGAAACATAAAAATTAATGTAGTTGAGCCTTATTAATGGTAATAGTAGTAGAAAAGTTGCAGATTCTCGTCATACTTGTTGTTACTCTGCTGTGGCTTATGCATATATTATCAGCCAGAAAAAAAATATTCCCGTGCCTTTGAACCAAACTATAAGAAAAAAAAGCCAATGTAACTTGTCAAGCTGGTTATGCTCCTCTCTCGTCATAACTATCTAAATAATTCTAATCTAAGCCTTTGATCATGACTCTGCTTCACATGTGTGGGTAATAATAGGGTTCAGTTCATATGGACAATGTTCCACTATAAATTCACAAGAAACTTCATAGGGAGTTATGTTCAAACCTCTAAAAAAATCCATGTAAGAAAAACCTTACTTGTTATGTAATAATAATTTGACTCTCTCCGGAAAAATACTTTTTTTACCACAACTTTTTACATGCACGCACAACATTTCAGATCCTCCTCACACGTTGACG
>JAQFXU010006341.1:0-10380 GCA_034693705.1 Spatulosminthurus flaviceps | reverse complement strand
AATCCGAAATAGTAGCTTGCACATTTACCACCACGATGAACATAGGCTCGACAGCCGAATTCCAACGGCAGTGTGAAACTACAGTCAGTGAACCATGGATTAGGCGTTCTTGCTCAAATTAACACTGGTAAAAGAAAACCAATTTCCACAAACATATATATAAGTTAATAAAGTATGTTATGAATAATAACGAGTATATTTCTCATTGAAAATAGTTGTTTCAAATGAAATCGGTTGTGACAGGTGAATTAACGAGGTATTGCCTATTGCGCTTGCAATGACAAAAGATGTGACGTTGCCAACATTTTTCACGAAAAATGGGATGAAATACAAGATTCACTCAGTAGTACCTAATATGGTGATTGCAGGTGTATAAATATTAATAATTAAGACAAAAAGAGTATAGATAGATAATTATTGAGGTCGATACATGGCATGCCTTTACAACCTTTTGGTACGTTACATCGTGTATATCTTCACATAGATAAAGATTCCAATTATACATCATATATATTTTCTCATATAAGTACAAATTATTTCGCATAAATAAATTTTCTAGATTTTTAGATTTCCATTTATAAAATCCAAAAAGCATATAAAAATTTAAAAATCACAGGTTGTAATTTGTTCTTTAGATGTCGCTGACTCTGAAAGAAAAAGATGCAACAAAGCGGGAGCGATTGAAGTTGCATGCATGACGTAATTATTATTATTATTGTGCTGTCTATATAAGCGTGTGATATATCCGTGGATGAAGTAGGTTGATCACATGTGAGAGTGAGAATTAAATGAGGAATGACAATGTTGCAGTAATGAAGATTAAAATCATCACATTTAACATTTTAATGTTAAATGAAACTTATTGATGCCGAGTTATGACTTTAACTGGTTTAGTAATGTAGATGCATGCTACGAGCAATCAAATAAATGTTGGAAGCATTTTATATAATAATAATTGTATATATAATAATCTTTATATAATTTTAATGAAGGGACCAAATAGTTCAACCTTGAGCAAATCAGTGAATGCATCCTTCATTTTTGTAATAGAAAAAAGAATATATGTAAAAACCATTTGGACTCAACAAATCAATGTTAATGAGTGTAAAGGTAGTTAAAATGGATTTTTAATAATAAAAGAACAAATTATAAGGATAAAGCATAGAAAGGTTACTGCTGATTATAGGACTTCAGTGACGTAAAATATGAAAGTAACTGTAGTGCTGGTAGTTGCATTTGCGAAATCATGGTCAACGTAAATTATAAATATCGGGAAGGAATTCTCGATTATTAAACCTGTAGGAAAATGTAGGTATCCAAAGGGCTGTAATCTGTACCCCTTGTAAAATAAATGAAAATACTAATTCAGTCAAAGATGATGGAATGCGTAGTTAGTAGTGACAAATAAGACTTTTGTGTTTATATGAGAGTAATACGGGCTGAAATATGTTTATGTTAATATATATATACGTATATAGATTGTATAATAACCTTGTGTACGTGATGAAGCTGACGAGTCGCTAAAACTGGTGGACACAGAGAGTTTTATATGTACATAAAAGTAGCTTTGAAGACACATGAGCTCTTGTTTTGGATGGAGAGTCCTCACTTCTTCTATATGTTTCAGGCCAAGCTCTCCTCTGCTCTCTGCAACATATACTACAATGAATGTACTCTATGACTGTCACTACTCGGCGAGCAAAACAAGCCAATTTGAATGTGAATTAACAATAAATAATATTTATGGAAGAAAAAACATGAAAGCCGTTGTAACTATCATGGCGGCAATTTTATTTTTACCGCTGGCAATTTTAAATTATAAGGGCGGATATTTTATTTTTGCAGCAGCCATTTAATAATAAAATGGCCGCCGTTAAATTATTAAATGGCTGTTGTAACAATAAAATGGCCGCCATTAAATTATTAAACGGCTGCTGTAAAAATAAAATGGGCGCCATTTAATAATAAAATGGCTTTTGTAAAAATAAAATGGCCGCCATTAAATTATTGAACGGCTGCTGTAAAAATAAAATGGGCGCCATTTAATAATAAAATGGCTGTTGTAAAAATAAAATGGCCGCCATTAAATTATAAAACGGCTGCTGTAAAAATAAAATGGGCGCCATTTAATAATAAAATGGCTGTTGTAAAAATAAAATGGCCCATATTAAATTGTTAAACGGCTGCTGTAAAAATAAAATGGCCGCCCTTTTAATTTAAAATTGCCAGCGATAAAAATAAAATGGCCCCCATGATAGTTACAACGGCTTTCATGTTTTTTCTTCCATAAATATTATTTATTGTTAATTCACATATTCAAATTGGCTTGTTTTTGCTCGCCGAGTAGTGACAGTCATAGAGTACATTCATTGTAGTATATGTTGCAGAGAGCAGAGGAGAGCTTGGCCTGAAACATATAGAAGAAGTGAGGACTCTCCATCCAAAACAAGAGCTCATGTGTCTTCAAAGCTACTTTTATGTACATATAAAACTCTCTGTGTCCACCAGTTTTAGCGACTCGTGATGAAGCTGTAAACACATTTCAACGCAAAATAATTGGTATGCTATGTAACGATTACTATTTTTGTTGCTGTGAGGATGTGGATGAAGCCCGAAACCATCGCTTGGGAGCCGTGAAGGAAGCAGCATGCACTAAAACAACCGATTTTTTGAAGAGGAGAATTGTTATGCTTGGAAAAAAACCCTAAAATTTGATGAATCAGTATTTGACAGCCCCGTTTAGTCATAAGGGTAATATTAAAGCGCAAAATTCCCTGCGGTTAAGGAGGAGTTAATGTAATAATAATAATAATAATAATACGGTTTTATTAGCCAATTATTATTGTTACACAGCATACACAACACAAACACCATTCATAGGCTTCACAGCACAAGATACAAGCATTGAATATAGCTAACAATGTGGAGACAAATTACGATGTAAGGACAAGGTTTGACAAGTAAAATTTTCCGAAGCGTCTCCTTTAACCAATCATATGCGTGTCAAGTGACTGGATGTATTTATTATGCAGAAAACAATGCTTCTTCGAGAGTCGTAAAATGGCACTTACTAAACAAGTAGCAAAAAAGGAGCCTAGGTCTCCAGGCAAACCTGCAACATTTTGCAGAGGAAACGTGCTGGAAGGGAATTATTCAAAAGTTGCTACAAAAAAGAAACGACGTGGCAAAAGGCTAAACCCACCTAAAAAACAAACAGCAAAAATCCATAAAAGTCACTAAAGTGGACGGGAAATATAAATGCGAAGTGTGTAAAAAAGAATTTGAAAGGAAAGACGAAATTAACAAGTACAAAAAAACGCACAAGAAAGAACCCTCTAAAAGCAACGCCCTTGCACCTCCTGTTGGAGAAAACGTACAATGCGGTTTCTGTGACAGAAAATATCAAACAACTGCAGCTTTAAAGGAGCACGTAAAAGAAACTGGTTACCAGTGTACGCTACAAAATGAAGATTGACCTCCAGACAGTTTGATAGTGCTTGCATCTGGCCACACACAATGGAGAAGTTTCTCTCCCTGCGTAGGAAACGTGTTGGTGGCAATTGCAGAGCATCTAACGTTCATTGTGGATGCAATGCAAAAACCCAGATCAAAGAAAAATCGCAAGTAAAAGCCCAAGTCCAGTGAACGAAAGTACACTTCACATTTCTTTATTCCTGATATTGTTGACAAGCGAAATTCCTGTTAAGCATAAATATTGAATTTACTATGAAGTAAAAAACAACAAAAACCTCTTTCACAATGGTTCGAGTTACAAGGAGTTACTGAAACCAATTGAATAAACTTTTCGACGTTTGGATTCCACAAGTAACTACACCTCGTACGACTGAAAAGCCAAAACTCGGAAGGTTTAGGAGTTATGTGGTCCTGAATTGAAGTATCCTGAATTTTTGTGCCATAAGGGAACGAACATGCTATTTCAAACTTAGTCCACCAATCAGACTGGAGATACATGTATTTATATTTTAATCTTGTTGGTTGCCCTGCTTGTGGAATGCTTAAAGCTGTGTTGGCAAAGTCCCGAAAAACAAGTTGGGCTTATTAAACATTTGGAGTGGAAAGAATCAGGAGCATAAATCATTGTTGTTTCATTCAGTCCACCCCTAAGGACCTTTCACTCTTCCTTACGCCTACAATAGCCGTCAACAATAACTTTAAAAACTCAGCGCTTGCCGATCTTTATTGTCTCCCTCAGTAGCTCCGTATAAAATGTATTCCAAATATTTAATTATTTTTTCTAAATTTATTAAAAAGTAAGAAATGTTGGGAATGTCAAAATAAATTACAAACATAAAAACACGGACCTGAAAAAATTCAAGGTCGTGTAATTTATCTACGCATTGACTTTAAGCCCTTGATCATCGCAATAGACCTCAGGGTTCGAAAGTTATACCAAAATATGTTTTTGGAAGGGTGAGCAAACGCATACCTAGATTCTATTTTTAGCAAGCGAATTATCAAAAGTTGAAATATCTAAAACTTGCAAGTCAGAAAAAACGCATCTTCGTAAAAAATATGTTTAGCCGGAGTAGTCTTTTAGACATTATCAAAGGTAAAAAGTTAAAAAACACAAGAAAGTGTATAAACAAATGTGATCATTCCAAAGAAAGTCTCCTTTTGATGAATGTGTAAGTGTATTTATGATGCTCCTCTCTCAACGAATAGTCAAATAAGATTCTTGAATATTATCAAGTCAGTCGAGTCCCCGTTCATGTTAATACCTTTACCTTACTTTGAATGTCATGTTAACTGCTGATATCGCTGCCTATAAATACTGGCTTGTTATAATAAATCTGGGAGCATAATAATGTTCTATAATAATCTTCCTACCTACGGACTGTTACTCTGCTGGAATGCTCTCACTCATTCCATCATCATTCCCACACACGATCCATATAACTTCAGCATTGAGTCGCTCCACAGTCACAATTAGACACCCTCATGTTCCCTTACAAATGTCTATAATAATTAGTAATAATTAAAAATTAAAAAATCGCTTTTTGTTTCTTTATTCGTGACGCAAACAAATCTTCCTGTAATCATCACAATTTTGCCTAGTAACCGAATTAATATAACCTTAAGCTGCGGTTCGACATTTTGCACCCGGTTTCCACCAAAAATTAAGATTCTTAATTTTTTCCATCTTCATTTATTAAATATGAAGATATTTTTATCTCTCTGCCAAGGAATAAGATTCTTGAAAGGATAAAGATCTCAGCTCTTGATATCTTTCCAAAATGTCCGTGACTTCATCAAGGATAACTTCAATTCGAGGGAAGAACTGATCAGGGAAGAAGTCATAGCTGGAGTTGATGCTGGTACTGTTGTTACTACTACTTGGCATCTGTAAACTACGTCTCCTTCTGATTGGAGCAAAGGTGCTGTACAGGATTGGGGATGTGATTGAGGTGAAAAAAAGATCGATGAATAATGAGAGACAAATGAGGTATGCCAGGAATCCCATCCCGTAGAAAACTGCTTCCAACCCGAATTTGTTGTCAATTCCATCACTGCGTAAAAAGATAAAGAAGTTTGTGAGTAAAACAAGACAGAATATGTGAGCTAGTAAAATGTACACTAATGTTAAAGGAATGATAAAATGTTGAAGTTGTGATTTTTACCTGATTCCCTCAAAAATTAAATGGGTATCAGCTGCGTCAAACCTATCCATATTCTTTGTAGAACTAAACTCAAATGAATGGTGGAGAAGTAAGAAGTTTTGATATTTAAGAAGAACAATAATTTTTCCCTTTACTAGAGGCAGAGATTTAGGTTGAAAGAATGTCAATGTCAATTTTTCAACCTTTGCCCATGGAAGAAAGTGAAACTGAAGTAATATTTCTTGAATCATTTATCTCCGTGCTTTGTGATGAAAAAATAATTTGCTCAACATTAATTACTTTGATGGAAAAAGTCATCAATTAACACCGTTAGTGCGAGCCATTATTCATAGCGGCTTTCCAGTACAAATCAATTACACAGACTTACCATGGGGAACCCGTTCAGTTCACTCACTTGTTTAATTTGTTTGCTGTATGTATCTTTCCAACCCTTTCTATTTCACCCTATGCCTGCCTCAGAATGGTACCAACTAATCCTAACTGCCACTTTGTGAGTAATTAAATGTCATACCCTTTCATGGAAAAATTCATTTTTGATTTGAATTTACTCGGACAGTTGTAGATTACAGAGCTTAGCTTTGCTTGGAAACTTTTCTTCTTGCAATAAGAAATTCTGGACAATACAAAAAATTGACTTTGCTTTGTAATTATCAGTCAAATTCTGAAATTCTCGGATCCGCGAAGGAATTGCCGTCGTCGTTTGATTCTTTAAAGCTGGAGCTTGAATCCAAGATTTTGTTGCTCTTGAGCGATATTTGAGAGGGGTTAGTTTTAGGGGTAAATGTTTGAATCTGACAGTGGAATGATTTTACATTAAAAAATGTACACAAGATTTTTGCATACATATTTTGATAGGAGCGTCATTCCAATTTTATTATGTATATTTTTCATACGATTACACTTCCAAACTTTATAGCCCCACCCCAAGAGGAAATAGTTTTCCACGCTCTTAGAAAGTCGAGATTTGGTTGCCTTGGGAAATCAATTACAAGTTGAATAAATTGGCCAAATCTTTTGTACGTGTGATCATGAGTGCAGAAACACTCACGAACTCACGTACAAAAGATTCGTGTAGTCCAGATTTGAGTGTTAAAGATTGGAGTGATCAGCCAGGTTTGGATTAAAAAACTTAATCTTGGAAAAAATGGCTAATTTACATGAATTACAGGGCCTAATTTAAAGATACAAATCAACATATATATTTTCCTCTAATAAATATATCATATTTCTTATGTTTGCCTGCAATGCCCTTACCAGTAAAGCTGTTTGAAATTGGATTTTTCAAGAACATTATTAATTGAAAATTGAAGCTCACAGCAAGTATTAATGATTTTTTATTGGACATTCACCACGCTCACAGGGA
The DNA here is from genome assembly GCA_034693705.1 of Spatulosminthurus flaviceps. Lineage (NCBI taxonomy): Eukaryota > Metazoa > Arthropoda > Collembola > Symphypleona > Sminthuridae > Spatulosminthurus > Spatulosminthurus flaviceps. Next base: position 3,378 of record JAQFXU010006341.1, on the reverse strand, counting down.
GAAATGTCGAACGTGCTGTCTCCACTGCAGCTGCAAACGTTTCAGGAGTTTTTTTACACAATTTTTGTCGGGTGTCTCGCCTTCTTTAGAGTTGCCTCATTCGCAAGGCACACTCTCTTCCAAAATTGGCTGTTGCGGTTTCTATCCGCCACTTCCTGCATAATTTTTTTAAACTTTTGACCCCCGACTTATACCACATGACCTAGACTGAGTAAATATGGAGCAATAGATTGGTGATAGTTAAAAGGCTACTTCAATATTTTGGGCATTGAGCTCTTGCAGTCCTTCTTCCCCCTTCTCTAAAAATTCTTTCTCTCGTCGCCGCATTTTTGTCAGCTTCGTCTTTTTGTTTTTATGAGATGAACCGATTGGAACTGCAACCTCAGTTTTCCCCGCACTAACGTCAAGCGTTACGTCCATACTCTGCAGATGAATTCAATCAAGATGTGTAAATTAGGGGAACTCGACAGTATCATGCTGGCACACGTTCAGAGTTTCCCTCTAATTTATTTCTTAAGAAATCTATGTGAGAAGCTACTAAGCAAGAATTGGAGAAAAAAGATATATTTATATAGAAGATGACTTTAGTTACTTACTTAAGGAAAAAAACACACTTGAATATGTTGAATTTGTTAAAATCAAAAATCGATAGATGTTAAAAAATCGGAGAGACGAACAACGGAACTTTTGTGTACAAGAGTTTGGAAGTTACTGCCACGAATGTCTTATCCTCGCAGACACAAAAATTTATTTGTGAAATTTGAAACCAACTGAGTAATATAGTGTACATATTATTGTGACATTCAATAATAAACGAATGATTTCACTTGCTTTTATTGCTTGCGATATTCAAGTTTGATAATCAAGATTTTATTGTTTTTTTTAATGTTTTAAGTCTTGTTTTGCTTCAAACAACCCCTTCTTCATCCTTCCCTAGATTTATTAATTGTTTGCGTAAGATTTTTTTATTGACAATTTTGTCCGAATTCAGTACAATAAGATATATATTCCATCAGTACAACGGTCGCTAAAATGTGGTTTACAATTAATAATTTTGTTAGAGAGTACTAAAAATTTATTCATTCAGTATGTTTACGCACATTTTCATTGAAAGTGTCAATTTGCAGGCGAAAGATCATCGGTCGAATATATTTTATAATTAATTTATCAATAAAATATAGCCATTATTATTTCAATTCGAATTCAGTATTATCTAACGTAATGTAAGGTACATACAAGTTCATTAATGTATATTTGTATACCGGGGCAATGCGAAACGCGGAACTAGAACTGGAGTATGTATTTACATATATAACTCTGTGAAGGAAGTGTGTGGCTTCACTTTTATTTACATCCCACATAGGTTTATAGTGACTAAAGTTTAAAATATTACATTAATTTATGAAATTTAAGATGGCAGAAATAACTAAATATGTAAATCGGGAGTAACTATAGTAGATATTTACCGACAACCATTAATAAAGAATAAGAGTACTGCGTTTACTTAGTGCGAAATGCAAGAAAGAACAGCAAGGGGGAGTGCGTTGTTTGTCACTTGGCTGACGTCACTAGATTGGAGCGTTGATCAATATATTGAATCCTCCAAACCTGGTGTATCTACGATCTTGAGTTTACGAGATAAAAAATGAATTTTTTGGTTTATATTTTTATGCATGAACAACTATTCCAATCAATAATTAATGAACTCATCCGATGCATGTCTCAAATTAATGTTTAAAAATATAAAGCACGAAATCTAATATTTTTTTTAATTATTCTACGACAGACAACCAGACGTACGAACAAGTGCATTTTCCTACAGGGGGGCTGTGGCCGCCCCAAAAATTAAATGAAAATTACCCATTTATGTTGAGCCCACGTTAAACATTACCATTATCAACCCATGAATAGCATGTATGGTAGCCAACAATAAATGACCAAACTTGTATGCTTAATACATGCCGAACTTTGTGTTTCAATACCATGTGATCTCATGCGTAAGTCGCGCTGAATTTAAGTTTGCGAGATTCTCGGAATAAAACTGCCGTCTGATACAAATTATGATTTGATTATTATCAATACATTTATTTTAGACTTATTATTATGTTACGAACTCATATCTTTATTTTTTAAATGTTGTTATTAAAATTTCAGGGTCAAAATATTACCTGCAGCCTTGAAGACTCGTCCCAGTGTGTGCACTAGAAAAAATAAATAGCTTAGTAGTCTGAAAAATTGGGAATAAGTTTAAATATTCATGTAATTACTGTAGTGTCATTTTTCCTTACAGATCACGAACAATTTTACCGAAACAACTATAAACTATGGAACCGAAAAGAGGCGAATTATGGATGTGGCGAAGAAGGAATCCTTGGTTTGCAGCTATAAACTGAAAATAGAACTTCTTGGTAATGGAATGGACAAAGTTGTTGCTCAAGACTTCAAAATCTCCGCGACCTAGAAAATACAAATTATATTTAAGGTCACGCATAAAAAACCAGCACTTGACAAAAATTTCAATTTCTCCAAGCAAAATAGGAGGCATTCAAATATTTGGCAGGCCAAAGTTTCGAAAACTTATTTTGCATGCATCAAAGTTTCATAAACTTTTAGGCGGGATTTATTTGTGTCTTGAGAGTTCAATGTGGTCACTTTACAGGAGAAAACAATAGCGCGTGGACTGTGGGAAAATTAGCTGTAATGACAGCATTGAAGTTAGCAGTGGCATTTAAAATTGTAGCAAATAATTAATTAAACCCGCTAGGAATATCATCTTGTCCTTGAGAAGTTAGCATCCAGTTCAATTTGAGAGATGACATTTTGGTAGTGGCGAATTTTTACACTCACACTGAATTTTATTTTGCTCAAAACTTAAATAATAAAAAAATTAGTAAAACTGAAAAGGGAATTGCCACTCACTTGTTAATGTAAAGAAAGATCCGAGAAGCGGCCAAAACAGCACTGTCGCTGGCGGATTTAGACCCTCATCAAAGTAGCCTGGCTCAGTGCTAAAAGTATGTAATTATTATATCGCTTCGCTCATAAAAAGTCGTATACGTAGCGTCGGTTAAGAAGCGAAAGTATCCTTTTTCCCTCATCGTTTAATTTACGTACAATTACAAGACCAAATTCTGTGGTGTCCTCAGAATCCTCCGTTGCTAACAACTTTCCCGCATCTCTTCATTTCACATAACCTTTTCAACGCAGCATAAAAAAGAAAAGAAATTATTTACACGAATTGAATAAAAAATAACATTGACGAAGAATTTGATTTTATGGATAGCTAATAAGGACTATTAAGACTCCCCCTGAACGGGGAAACGGGCATTTCAGTTTTTTGTTTCACACCCTTCCAACTTGGCTTTTGCCCGCTCCTCC
>JAQFXU010006340.1:0-10381 GCA_034693705.1 Spatulosminthurus flaviceps | reverse complement strand
TTGCCAGTGCAGACTTTATGCCTGAAAAGGAGGAGCAAAGTAAGAAACGAGGGGGAATAAGGCTTTAAATGGAATTACGTTGTTCAAAAGTATAAGGAAGCAGCAACAAAGAAAATCCAGAGATAAATACAATTATAAAATCCGAGGGAGGAAACAGAGAAAACAAGACATTTTATCCCCAAAAACAACTTTCCTTGAAACCCCTTGAGAAAGAAGATAAAAAAAACCACCGGAATTCCACCCAACAATTTGATAGGCTAAAGATAGGAATCAAATTTGTCAAAAAGCTTTTGAAGGCTCAAAAGTAATTTGATAAGGTTGGCGTGTATGTGTGTAGAATGGGAGGGATATTATTATTTGCTGAAAGAAAGAAGAGATTTAATGGCTCATTACAACATACGTAGGAGTGTAGGTCTTCCACGAAGATTAGTTTCTAACCTCATTCCATCCTTTCACTATGGAATAAAATAATAGATAGGAGGGCAAAAGGAAGGGAGTCATCTCACCAGGGAAAAGTACAAATTGCAGTTAATTCCAAGAGAATTCTGACTTATTTGGGAACATATCATCTTTTTTTAAGGAACAACATGTCATACTTGGCCAGATAAATGGGAGGGTGGAGATAACAAGACTAGGTAAAAGGGACGAGAAAGTCATAAAAAATGTGAGGGTTGCGTATGTGAGAGATATAGAAAAAACACTTTTATTATCTCATTTGAGTAAGCTTGGAACACCTCATTAGGGTAACCTTGCGAGGGAATTTTTTTATCGCAAGGAGAGAGAAAAAAAAGCTACTTTCACTACGTTTCTGGAAATAAAACAAAGCCACTTACCGCCTCGGAGCTATAGTTTGAAGTAAGAGCTCGAGTCAAGAGGTTCGTAACGACTGAAGCGACTGTAACTTGTTGAATTTATTACCTCCTACTTTTCCGGCTACATATTCGGCTTCCACCTAAAGGACGTGTATTCCTTTTACGTATTCTATTCAACAACCTTCTCCTCTCCTACATTATTTCTCGGTAAACGTTTTTCTTCTTTTTTTATATCTTCAGGTGTGTCTTTCTATTTAGTTAAGTTGAATTGGAATCCAAACGGTCTTACATTTTTCTTCTCCGTAGTCTCTCAAGTATAGCCTAGGGAGGTCCAGGTTTGTATAGGAGCGGGGTCTTTCTTTATCAACCGTTGTAATATCCTCGGAACTGTTTTGAATGTTAAATAAATATATAGAGAGATTTTATCGAGGAATATATTATGTAGATTCGTGCTTGTTTTTTATTATTTTTTTACCCTATAGAAAAATAAATAATAAATAAAATATAAGGAGAAGGAACTTTATAGGAGAGGAAACGTAAAAATATCATTGGTTTTGATGAGTAGGGAAGTAAAAGAAGAAATGGTTAGAGAAGCTGAGTTTAAGGAAATTTTAGGGGTGGCGGAGCATCCGAGATCAACGTTCAGATAATTTATTAGCGGGAGCGTAAAAATATATTATAGGATTTTTGGAATACAAATAAAATAAAATTTGGTGAAATAAAATTGGAGAGTGTGAACCATAGAAATTTAGGGGTTGCGTAGTGCCCTATGGAGTTCAGACCCAATAAGGGAATTTGAAATGGAAATGAACGAGGGGATTAGAAAAAGGGGTGTAAATATGGTTGAGGAGGGGAAAAAGAGCAAGTAAATATTCGCTTGAAAGCGAATATATTGTGAGAAGTTGTGAAAGTAACGTAGAGGGATAAAATGAGAAGTAAATTGTTCGTGAAGTGAAGAGGATTTACATGGTATTGAGACCAAAGTCATTTATTTCAATTTAAATTGCGGCAACATATAAATTCCCGAAACTTTTACATTTTACTAATATAAATTCATTTTACAGTCCAATCTATTTATAAGGGTGCGTTTATAGGTAAATAAAGGCATTGGAATTTAGAGCCGTTTTGGCCGGTGGAAGTTATTGTAGAATTAAGGGGGTATCGTGAGAAATAGGCCAGTCGGCTTCCCCTGAGATTGCTGTTGCGAGCACGACTGTTATAAAGAGGTTTGACTGTATATGAAGCCATAGCATGAATAAAGTATATACATATATATATACGAGCCGGAAGAAACTTCCTAATGAGGGTCGAGTGTTAAACATAATATTTTCACAAGGGAAATTAATTCCCTAGGTTTTTTCTCACCCTAGTAATCCGTATAATTAAATCTGAACAATATTTATTGTAATATGAGCTGCTATTCCGAGAAGTTGAAGAAGTTAGCACACAATAAATATTTACCATTGGGAAACGAGACTTTTCCTCCAGGTTCGCCACAGGTAGATTTCCCCAACGACTATATACACTTATTCATTTACCTCCACGAGTCTAAGTGCCACTTGATAATAGTAGCGGGAATGACGTCGGAATTTACTACTGTCACTTGAGGTGATGAAATTCAAGACAATTGATCTTCTTAGCGTTGGAGGTGAAATCCTCACAAAACGAAATTGGTTATGTAATAGAATTTTATTGTCAAGCGCTATAATTGGCTCTCACTCAAAATGAGCCAATATTAACTCGAATGTCAATTGAGATTTAATGGGGAAAACACCCACGTTCTCATACAAAAAAGGGGTCACACATGTTGCGTCTGAGATATTTTAAATTGAGATTTTTACTCATTAATGGCTTTCTAATATTTTTCCAGACAGACTTGAAGAAAATGTTCCATCTAACGATTCTTTGTCTCTGCCTTCCATCTCTAATCCTGGCTGTGCCTGCAAATGATGATGTGCTCAAACAGCAAGTAAGACTTTTTTTTTTAATTATTCATTGAATTTTTTTATTATGATTAATAATTCATTGGATTTAATCGCAGATAGCTTCGGAGATCATGAAAAATGATGAATCACCCTACTGGAATGTGTTGAGGCCAGGTAAGGGGAGGGCTTTTTTCTGTGTAAAAAAAATTAAATGATTTAAAAAAAAACAAATATTGTGCAATATGTCAATTCCAAGTGACTTGTGTCTGAGACTCTGGTGAATATGTGTACTCTTTATGTGTTGGTGCTGGTCTAAGTAAGAGTGTTGTTATTGGCATGTTTTGTGGGTGACCTTTGACCCCATTTACCCCCATACCTTGAATGTGATTTACCCTAATTGTTTTTTCTTCCTTCTTCAGAAGTAATAATTATTATTATTGAAAAATATTTTGAAATGAAAATTTTTTAATTGGAATGTTTTTTGGCAAATTACCCCCCACCCCCGCTCCCCTTTAATTTTGCATGGGCGAATGAATTTGTGGTGATTGAAAAAAATAAACAGACAGCCCAATTCAACTTCAACTCCGATCAATAGACAGCCTAGGCCATGGTCATATCTTGCGGAACATAGGTGAGGGTGATAGTAGTTGGTTAGGGGGTAACGGGGGTGGAAACATGGGCTGGAGATTGACAGGCTACAGTGGAAACCTGAAGAGAGGGGGTGGTTTGGACTCCTTGGGACGAGGAAATATCCTCCGGAGCATCCCTGAAGACTACCAACGTTACATGAAGAGTTTGGACTCCCTTGGGCGAGGAAATATTCTCAAACGTTCGACCCGGGATTTCCGTTAATTTAAATTCCTTGGATCTACTATTACGTTGAATTATTAATGTTAAAGAATTTTAGCGTGCTATGGAAGTCAATTGACTCAGAATCAGAAATGCCAATAGCTGTATAATTTGGTATATCTACATCCACAATATATCTACATGTGGTCTTAAAGGCCCTAACTTCATGGTTTTTCCACATGAATTAATTAATGTGAGCAAGAGTAGAAAATTATTTGCATGTGTGAATTTGCAAATACAAAAAAATATTATTAAATGTTGCATGCTTGAAAATGTAAAAAAAATATTTCAAGGAAATTGAATTTTTATTTGAACATCGCTATATATATCCATACCTATATAATTTTATATGGAAGGAACTATGTAGTGTTTTGCATCCAATGTAAATTCTGTGTAAAACCAAAAAAATGTGCAACTGGATTTGATGGACTTTGAAAACTTCCCTGGTTTGGTTTTTTGGGAAACCTTATTGCATTTAATAGCAATATTTAATGACGGTATGGCTAAACCCTTTTTTCTCGCATGAGCCTGGTATTTCAAATCAATGGTTTTTTATTATATTTTAAAAAAATATTCGAGATTTGAGAATCGACGGATTTTTAAGTGGATTTAAATCTATTTTAGGGATGGGAGGAGCCAAGCTTTTGAGAAGGCTTGATACTTTGGCAGGCAATGGATTTGGATTCCAGAACAAACGATTTGACTCGTTGAGGTGAGCGTTTTTGTACGGATCCTTCTTTTGAATTTTGTAATGGCGGTTGTTGTTGAAATTCAAACAAAATGTACTTCATATTTTTTACGATTTTGCAGCGGTCGTTCCTTTGGACATGACAAGCGGAACTTTGATGAGATTGACAACGCAGGGTTCGGTGCTTTTGTAAAGAGGAATTTCGATGAGATTGACAACGTGGGAATGGGATTCAAGAAACGGGAAAGACAATTTGATGAGATAGACAATGCTGGCTTTGGAGCGTTTATCAAGAGGAATTAATTTATTAGGCTGAGTGTATATGTAAAAACAACCAAGGAATTTAAACAAAGATGAATTTGACGATAAGAACAATTGTACTGGAATAATAATAAATATGGAAAAAGGTCTATAGAATCATGTGTTATTTAAATACTATTTAAAATTTTAAATGTGAATCAGCGACAAATGGAAAGATTATGGTGACAGAGATTCAATGGAGGGAAGAGATTCGAATTATATGGAAGGGGCTTGTTATTTTTGTTGAGGAAAAATTGTAATAATAATAATAAATTTCGTAGTAGTGAATGATTTGTAGCTTATGAATTTTAGATTGGAATTCTAATAAAATCGTTTTTGAGTTTTATGTGAGTCAATTTGTTACTGGGGTGGGATCTAATATTTAATTGAACGGGGGCCTGAGCGGGTCCTGCTCCTGCTGTGACGTCATTTAGTCCTAACAATAATAATTCAAAATGATATCCAACAAATTTCATTACAATGGCCTCCCGTGTAGAGTGTCGAGCGTGTCCAATTAAGCTACGTAGGTCAGGGAAATAATGCTCGTTAGATTTGCTGGATGTCCCACATATATAAATTAATATTACATTTTTATTTTAGTTTTAGACACATGAAGGTCTCGGCAAGTTTTACCATTGTCCTTTCAATAAAGCATGGCCGTGTAAAAGTTAATAGGTATATTGCACACACGCCATCAATCAAATGTGTTACTGATCCTCTTTCACAGGGAGGACAGAGGCATCAAAAGTATATAGCAACTTTTCCAATGGGGAAACTTATTATGTCTCTAGGGAATAATGGCTAAAAATAATTTCATCATCTTTTGTGGAAACTTTCAAAGAAACAATAAGGAACTGCTCTATATAATTCACGCCACATCATCATCTCTCCTGTCATTTGATCATGGGGAACTTTTCTTCGGGCTTGGGGAAGTATAACAACTGAATGATTATTACATGCTCGTTGAAAGTTAGTGAATCTCATGCTTTTTATAATATGTATCTACATTCTTCCTAATTATTTCTCTTATTTTAATTTCCAACACGTTTGACTTCATACGGTGAAATTGATGGATATTTGAAATTTAATTAATGATAAATAAATTGATGGATTAGTTGGTGATATCGATACTAAAGACTAAAGTATTAAATGAGAAAGATTCGTCGTCTTCGTCTTGGTCATTGGCTTAGGTTCATTACTTTTGGAGCAAGATGGTGCGTGCAGGCATACTTTATATAGTGAAAACATGACTGTAAGGACTAAGGTCGTATCGGTCATTAAATAAATATCTATCTATCTATATAGTGAAAACAAAAAAGTGTATTACAGCCACGTCGGGGCTGGGTTTTTCTAGTTATCGTTAATACAGTCGTTTCGGCTATTCACAATAGAGCCGAGAACACGATTTTTTTTAGACATACCCATGAATTTACTATTGATGCCCCAGCCCTGAGGTTTGACGTCATCTTGGGGTCAACGAAGGTATTCAGAACGTTATGCTATGAGATATGATATGGTCCGCGGCTTCCCAAAAGGCTGGTCGGGATTGGTCCGTTGATATTTGAATAAAATGTCATGAAGAAAGATTTCGGAACTGGAAGCAGCTGATTGGCTTCCAGTATCCCCGAGTTGATTAGCAACATAAAATGGAATTCCGTTGAATTATGAATTTTAGTTAGGCCTTGGTGTTTGGAAGGAAGAGTTCTAGGAAAGTTCACCTATGTGCGAGATTTCTGCAAGCAATATGAATAATTGTGTATCTTCTGAAGGATTAAATTTTACGTTGGTTGATTACTTATTTTTAATTAAGAATAGTTTTATGGAATTGTGGATTATTATTGTGTAAGTGTGAATTACATTTTTAATTATTTTATTACAGAATGGAAACGAAGGTTGAAGAAGATCCAATCCTGATGGAGATCAGGTGTAGCGTATGTCACATAGCTCCGTACCCTTACGTGCAATTTTGTAGGGAAGGTCATGTGATGTGTCAACGGTGCAGTGTTACTCGTACCTCTTGTCCACGGAAATCGGAAATGGAGGAAGCTTGCAACCAGCCTATCCTGCCCATTATTATTCAGTCGGCACTTCATCATAAAATTTTGAGAATGAATAAGCCTATTTTTAAAACAAATACTGAAATTAGTGTGACAAAAGAGGATTGCCCTTTTGAGGCTCCGGTGGCATTGCCAGAAGTCCATGTCGGGTAACTATATTTAATCTCTTATATTCTCACTGCATAGAATTTAGTATATCTGACTTTCGATTTTTTTTTAACTTATCTTAGGGAAACAGAGTCAGAGGTTCTGGTATTTGGGAAGTGTCCTTTTGAAAGTTGCGATTATGTTTCTTTGATGGAGGATAATTTGGTGAATCATATCGCTTCGATTCATAAGGTACGGACGGTGGAAGAGTCAGATGCAGAGATTGAAACTACTTGGGGACCAAGTATGGAAGAAACATTAATTCTCAATGGAATAATTACACAGTTTGTCGTGTAATTAAAATAGTTTTTGGTTTGTTACAGTTGGACGTAAAGTTGGAGTGATTCTGAATTGCCATGATCAACAATTTATGCTGCTCATGCGCGATAATGGGAAAGATCTGTTGCATCTTTGGGTCTCGCGAATTAATAACGTTGCTGATACAATCAACCAAGGTTTGAGAATACATCTGCGGCTTCAAAAACCCAGGATTGAAAATTCCATCGAGGAGGTAAGTAAAGGAGTAAGGTGATTCAGTTTTAAGTAACGATGGACTAATAATAATAATTATTGTTGGTGATCGGTCCCTCTAACTGAAATGCCAATTCTAATTACTTATGCGATATAATTCTTTGGTGACATTTAGGGCCGCTACAGTATTCAGGCTATCATGGATCCAAGCAGTACCCTTTATGAGCCGGATGAAAATTGCTGTGTGATTAAGAAAGATCTGCTTTTGAAAAAATTATCAAGCCTGAGACCTCGCTCCGATGGCGATGCTGATCTTCGTGAACTAGAACCATCGACATCTGTTTTCATTAGTATTGTTGTAAGTACGCAAATTTAGAAGCTTCGACAACTTTTTATATTAGCCCGATGAGGTGCTTGTAGTGATGACGGTTTGTTGAAATATGCATTTTTAGGACCCTGGGAAAAGCATTCCAGACCCTTGCACACCTTCAAGTTGCAACACTGAGAAGATGCTCCCGAGTTACAATCATTTTCCACCTGTAGAGCCATCTCCATTCTCAAGCCCAATTTGGGAATCCTTTGAAGACGCAAGTTCGACTGAATTCCAAAGAGATATTGAACGACATGGCTACGTCAACAAAAATTACCCTCGTTTTGTCCTAAAGCCACCGGACTTGCCTGTCAATCGTCCTGATCCTGAAAATCAACCTGATCAACAACCTAAGACCTCCAAAGAGGATGAATCATGGTTCATCCCAAGTGAGCTACGTGAACAGACGACCTCCAAAGAGGATGAATCCTGGCCCATCCCAAGTGAGCTACTTGAACAAACCACAGATCCCTCACCACTGACTCAAGTGATGGCTCCACCCGAATTGGAAGATACAACCCATAAATGTTCGTTCTTCGACACCCCCGAATCCGAAAAGCTTGACTCTAGCTCAAGTAATGGAACTCGAACTGTTACTCCTTTAGAGATTGAACTTAAGACTGAACATATTTTTGAGGAACGCAGTCGTCAGAATTTTACTCAGTGCAAAATTTCGCTGAAGAACATTAACAATTGCATTTTAAGAAAACCCATGGCACCACCGACAGAAAATACCGACCTGATCAAAGAGCTCGAGTCTATTCGTCTTCCAACAAAATTAGATGCGATTGAGAAGGGATCTAAAGACGAAGGGTATCATTCCACCGCTGGGAAGGTACCAGGAGGTTCTGAAAACTCCGAAGACTTTGAAGTTGACAAAACGAATGATTTTATGGACAAAATCGATCAGGACATGTTGGCGGAATTGGGTCTTCTTGTGAGTTTGGAAACATCGAAGGATCTTCATTATTCACAGCGCAACGCTCAACATTCAAAGCGCTGTAATCCCTTCAAGAATCCAGACACAAAAGCTTCCGTTGTTCATTACAAATCTGGATTAATTCAAGGCTAATAATTATTCAGGTGTCTTTGTTTTCATTTATTAATAATTTATTTGTAGCAAATCATTTTAGTGTTCCAGTACTAGTTCAGTTTTGTCGGGAATTAACTAAAATTCTTATAAGATCATTTTTCCATCCAAATTTGTCGCAATTGAATAGAATAAGTTCGGTTCTGCTCACTTGTTATTGTAATAATTTGATTGCTCAAGCTTTGTATAAATCGTCAATAGCCTTTGTTCCAGTATTATCTTATAGAAATTTAATCGAGCATACTTGCAATATCATCCTTATGCATATTGCCATACATGAAATCAGCTTGACGTCAACATTATTGACGCATGGAGACGATAATTTTTTAGTTTCCACACTGTGGGAGCATATTGGGTGGGAGAAATTTTTAATAGGAGCGAATATGTTCACTGTTTAATATGCCAGAGCTCCCACTTCCACAGAGATAAAATCAGTGACTGAGTGAGTAGAGAGTGATAATAATTACTAATGTTGTAGAAATATTGTACAGAGTGGGAGCTCTCATGCATACAGCCCTGTCTATCGGCAAAAACTCATGAATGTTTCGTAAGTTGGAATTTGATTTTTCCCACATGAAAGCTACATACTGAAAACATATGTATAAATGTACTACAAATTCATTTGGTTTTCCTGTAATTCAGCCTTCAACTGCTCGCATGAGGGGAGAAACTCTCGGTTGTAACCTGCAACCGTCCGCACTGTCCAGCAGTTTTGTTACAACATTGCTACGTAGACAGCCGTCAGAGCTATACGCATTGAACTACTACAGTTGAAGTTTGGCAAGTGCATCAAGAAACTTTAATCCGTCACTCAACTGCTTATTTTGCTGGACAAGATGGTAAGTTTGTTATATTTTTGAAAGAACAATTCAAAAAATAATGATATTACCTGATTTTATACAGAGTTCTACAAAGTCCGCGTATGATTTTACGTACATTGACGTTGATGGGAATGAGCAATCCCTTTCAAGATACAGGTTTTGATATAAAAAATTCTTTAAAATATTTTGCTTTAAAAATAATTTGTTACAATTTTTTTCGTATTTTTTAGGGGTCGAGTTCTTATTGTTGTGAATGTGGCCAGTGCCTGTGGCTTGACAGACTCGAATTATAAGCAACTGCAGCGATTATACGAGAAGCATCAGGATCAAGGGCTGTCAATTTTAGGATTTCCTTGTAATCAATTTTTGTATCAGGAGAGTGGGTCGGAGAGTGATATTAAGGAATTTACGTGCTCCCGCTACAAAGTGACGTTTGACTTGGCGAAAAAGATTGAAGTTAATGGTGCAAATACTCATCCTTTATGGGGATTTTTGAAGGAGCAGCAGGTAAGTTTTTAATCAAAAGAATATTTGAAGCTCAAGATTCTGCGTGGGAATGCTGACAATTATTTAACAGTGTAATGTTCACTAGGGTGGATATCTCGGTAACTTCATCAAATGGAATTTCACGAAATTTGTCATTGACAAAAATGGGAATGTTGTGAAGAGATACTCTCCCTCAACGGCTCCAAGAGTAATAAATCATGTTTATTTTCAATATTTTTTAAAATGACATTTTGTGGGTCAGAACATATTAGGAGAATAATTGTATTGTACACTCTAAAAAATAATTTTGAAAATCGATAGGATTCCTGGGTCAAAAGGCTTGGACGTGGAAACCTGTTACAATT
>JAQFXU010006339.1:0-10382 GCA_034693705.1 Spatulosminthurus flaviceps | reverse complement strand
GGATAATATTAAAAGATACGTAAATCTCCTATGCACAGAAGACTCAGACAAATTAAGCTCAATATACGAATTCTTTTACGAAATGTGCAGAAAACACTCTTTGCTGCAAGAAACCATCGAAAGATTATTGAATTAATTTATATTAAAACTATTCTCATTTAGTTAGTACTCAAATTGTACACATAAGTAATATTTGTAAAATGTGATTTTGTGTATGAGCTTACTCGTTGACACAATAAATACATACATACAATAAAAAAACATGTTCAGTTGAAAAATTTTTTCGAAATTTTTCTCAAATTTTATTTTTTTGATCAAACATTTATTTTTACCTATAAAATGTTTTTTTGCAATAAAAAAATTTTTTCAGTTCAAAATTTTTTTCGAAATTTTTCAAAATTTTATTTTTTTGATCAAAAATTTATTTTTGGCTAAAAAATGTTTTTTTGCAATAAAACAATTTTTTCAGTTGAAAACATTTTTCGAAATTTGTTTTTTTCAAAAGCTTATTTTTGGCTGAAAAACGTTTTTTTGCAATAATTTTTTTTTGAAAACTTCGAAATTTTTACATAAAACTTTCATGTGACCTCAACATTATAAACTAAAGGGGTTTTGGGGGACGGTGTGGTGGGCTGACGCCGCCCTACGCGACAGCATTAAATTATCGCGGAGCGACGATTTTTCATTGCTTGAGGTTATGATTACCTTCAGCCTAAAGCTTCCCATTATCAGTAAGTATATACAAAAAATCAGATAGCGTCATCCATGTAAAAGATAAAATTTCAGGAAATAGGTTTTTTTTGTTTCCATTCACCTCCTTGGCTTTTGCATCTTTTTGAGTATTTTCAGGTAAATTCTACATGCTATATATATGCTTTATTTTTGTGTATCAGAGAATAAACGCTCCTTTCACTTCCGCAGAATCCTTTGCTCTCTGATCGAGATCTTTTCAATGTGGTTTTAGGTCTGACTGTGTAAGTGTCGACCATGAATGTAGTTACTTGAGAAAAGGAAGTGTACGTTTTTTAACACCCTCGACCAATAGCAACTGGTTTTATTTTGTATAAATGTTTCGTCACATGTGAGGAGCTTAGAATCACACTGGAATGGGTCCATAATTTTGACAAATGGTTTTTTCCCCAAAATTTTCACTGTCAAATGAGGGGGTTCTTCACCATTTGAACCATCTGGTTGACATGTGCCTCCAGCATGCACTATAATAGGCACGGAAAGATCCGTTTCATGAACCTTCATCATTTTAAATAGTAATTTTAATAAGTAAGTTTTTTGCATGTTCCTCTGAATGAAGGAAATACCATCTTCGGGGAAACCACTGTATAGGGAATCTACTGTACTTCTACCCCTTAGCGAGTTAGTGGTCTTTAGTGGGCAGGAAAAAAATTTCCATTTGCTACTAATGTGGGAGGACGAATTTTGGGCCCTAAGTAGTAAATGGACATGTCCACTACAGCCACTATTTACCGTTTTGTGCCTGTAAGGGTATATCTGTGGCTCTCCCCTTACTCTCTCACCTAACAAGGGCTCATTTAACATCACATGCCCTTGTGTAGTACAACTGGATGGATATCTAGGATTGCTTCACAATGATAGATTTTAGGATTTTATTAAACTTTTTAATTTCATCTATGACTTGGCTTAAGAAGTCAGAATAATAGTCAAAGTGGTCCCAAAGCTCTTTGTAGAAAAGGTGTCTATTTTGGTAAATTCCGGCGAAAGTCTGGCCCATTTGTATGCTCAAGAACTCAGAATGAGAATAAAAAGAGACTTGGCAATTATATGACTGTAGTGTAGTGCATACGGAACTGATACTTAAGTCTATCAGTACAATTCCACATAAATTCAAATAATATTTGAATGAATATTTATTCCTCACGATTTTATGCATAAGAATTTATGGGCTAAGCGAACAGCGAACACGTAGACTTCCTACATACATAATACTATAATAATTACTACAGGTAATTCTATGAATATATTAGCACCTGAAAACAACCATGATTGTATTTAATTCGTTTTGCACTGACACTACACGAACATTTTAGCAATATACCTGGCCATAGAACTTGTTATGAGCTTCGTTGAGTTTTATGTACTGCTACATTATTCAGGAAATTGTTCAATCATATTTTTAAGGGGCACAGAAAATCATATCAAGCTAAAAATTGCTATGAATAGCAAATTTCGAACTATCCATTTTCGGATATAACGGGCTAATGCATGTGTAGTGTGAAGTGTAAAATATTAGACGGAGGTCTGAGGTAGTCAAATTTAGGTCAATGCACACTCTTCTTAAAAGTGTTCCGTCTTTCCTGGTTTGGCCACAACAACACGAAATCGTGTTTTGGGTAAAAATGCCAAGTTCCTTAGCACTAACTTTTCCTTTGTTAATTATTAATACTTAATTATTCCTGAAAATATCGACGTGGTCCAAAGTCTTAACCTTAAATCATTTAGATAAATTTAAGGCTAACTTTTGTAGCAAAACGTTCGTAGATTATTTGGAGTAGAAGTTTATCGCCTCATTTTGGTATTGCTTTCGTCGTCGAAAGTTTGTGCATGGCTCGAATCAATTTAGCTCCATGTTTAGGAAGCTTATAGGCAATCCCATTGTTCCAAGAGCCGTGGGTTTAAACTTGTAGTATTCCTCAATAGATTGCAAAGAACCGTTGCAAAATGGTTTTTTTCGAGCAATAAAAAATTTTTTGGTTGAAATTTGACCAAAATACTGTTTTGTTTTCAAAAATTTATTTTTGCCTGAAAAATGTTGTTTTGCTAAAAACGTTTTTGTTAAAAATCACTTTTTTTGAAAACACATTTTCAAATTTAGTTTTTGAAAATTATAGTGTTGAAACATTTTTTTTTGTTTTTTGGCAAATTTATTTTTGCCTGAAAAATGTTGTTTTGCTAAAAACGTTTTTGTTAATAAAAATCACTTTTTTTGAAAACATACATTTTCAAATTTAGTTTTTGAAAATTTTAGTGTAGAAACAGTTTTTTTTGTTTTTTTGGCAAATTATTATATTTTATATTTTGGTTTCGAATTTTCCTGAAAAAATTCTTTTACAAAATCTTTTAAAATTTTATTTCCAAATTTTTTTGAAAAAATTTATTTACAACAGCTTTTGAAATTTTTTGTGGTTGAAATATTTTTTGATAAATTAAAACAATTTTTTATGGTTATGAAAACAGGAAAGAGAGACGCTAACGCCGCCCTGCGCAACAGCTTTAAATTACCGTGTAGCGATGATTTCTTTAAAAAATATTTCGGTCAGAGCCAAAAATGTTTTTGGCCAATAAATAAAATGCTTCCAAATTAATGTAACGAAAGAAGAAATTAACTTGGATTTAAACATAATTTCGTAAAAAATTCCTTTTCATTCCCAAAAAATCCATTCATATCATTTTTCGAAATTATTGTAACATTGATTTTGGCATTGATTCAATTATGGATAATTATTTAGAACCAACAAAATAATCCCGTTATTGAAGTAATTTTTGAAAATTATATTCACCATTGGATTGAAAAACAAATTTGAAGAATGCGGCAGGAAAATCTAAGTTGACGCTTAAATTTGATTTTTAAAATTAGTTTTACAGAATAAAAATTAGTGCCTCTGTGTAATAATGTTTCCGTATTGAAATGACCCAATGAAAACAAAATTGTTGTTTAGACCCAACAAAAAATTGATTTGACTTTTGGAAGTTGACTTTTCCCAAGTAGTAAATACAATTGAGTTTTATCACTGCCCATTGGATTGTTGAAAATGTTTTCAACTTCTAAGAACCAATAATTAATTTTACACTGCTACATTTGGAAAAGTCATATTATGGTTATAAAAAACAATGTGTTATTTAAATGACCTTTTTTTAGTTATGTTATTAAAGGTTATTGTTCACAGGAAATCGGACTCTTTCCTCTCGGACCAAACTACATTGTTGCTTCATATACTGGTCTCCATATTTTGTCCAGAAATTAATAGCTACAAAATTGAAGCCACTTTATTAGTTTGTTTTTGTTTTTTGAGAAGAATTTACTTTTATCACAGTTTACCCCATTTACTTCCAAGTATAACGGGGCAGCCGCCATGATGCATGTCCGCATCTGGAGTAACGTCATTATGGTAGTTGAACCAAACCACGGCTGATCCTTTGATTGGTTCTGAAGAGATCCCTAGCGTTGTAAAAGCGGTTAAGCCCCCATATTCCACATTGCTCAACTATATATTATGTACATTGACAAGAAAAAAAGGTTTTGGAAATAAATAATTGTCAACATCTTAATTATTAGAGCAATGAAAATTACCTATAAAATCTTGGATTTGACTTACATAAATAACTATTGATGCATAATTAAATTTTCTTGGGTTCCATTGGAATTCCGCTTCTGGTATCTTTTTTAATAAAAATGAACGGAATTAAATAAAAGTTTGTATAACGAAATCTAATTAATATTTGCCACGTGGTAAAAACTTTGTTGGTGTTAGACAAACATGTATTTCGTATTGAATAAAATATCTTTCAAATGGGAAAAATTACGGGCTCATGGGATTTCATATTTAATCATGGGCAAATCGCTGGTCGAAATCGGGTAAATAACAGTTTACTATTTAATTTATTATTAGCAAATTTATGGCCACATCGGTCGAGGATTCACTCAGGAATTCAATCGTTTCCCATGGTTTTCACTATCTACATTTTTTGGCTAAACACGCGTCAAAATTTTTGGAACGTTGTGCTAGTTAATTTGATTTTTCCAAAGTACCCTATCAAAATGGGGCATAAGATGACCTCCAACGGTGTATGAAAGAACTCTAAAGGATCCTGGTCTGGTTCCATCCATTTCCAATCCTGTTAGGCGTCTCAATTTGGCTTCGAATTTATCCCGATTGTTTGGTAAGCACCAGGCGTGTGTATAAGAATGGTGAAAAGAAGTATAGCCGACGGGTATTTTGTCACTGTAGGGTGCGGACTGATAGGACACTACTTCATAAGGAAGGGTCAGTTCCATGCCTGGGCCGCATTTCGAAAGCAAATCATCAATTTCTCTATTATGGAGCACTTCATATATTTGGACAATGTCTGGATTTCGGTATAAAAATTCCATTTTTGCTGGAGCTATTCTAAATGTCCAATCACTTTTAACATCGTTCCAACAAAACAACAGTGACTTTTCTTGGCTTGTCTGGAATATTAGAGAGTTGATTAAACTAATTATAAAAATCTATTCTAGATCTATAGAAATCCCATTATGGATCTAAAACATTTAAACACAAAAAAATTATTTGCAAAAATTATTAAAAATTACTCCAATTGGCCCATATTTTTTTCAAATATATAATTTTTAGACAATTTTTCCGACGTCATGCAACTTGCACGAATTTTCTGCCCAATCGGGAAAGAAAAAGTGAACTCATCAAGTTATAAATTGAATATTTTACACGCTCGGTTTAAACTAAACAATTGAAGGAGAAATGGTGGTGGGCGGCTAAACGGTCCGACAAAATCTTATTAACTTGGATTACATTAGTAGTAAGAATTCAGTTATGAAAAAATGTAAATCAAGACCTGAAAATCCGCTCCTGAACACAAGCCCCAGTAGTTAATAACTTTATGCCTTTGGTCCTTACTTCCCATAAATGCTGCGTATTGAAAATTACGAAGAGTACTAGCATTTGTACTATCATGAGGTGCATGGCTGATGGGGCGATCAAAGAATACGGGCTCGGATTCTAATTTGAAATCTTCGTCAAAATCTTCGTTGTGCTGTGACAAACAAAACGGAAAACTAATTTCTCATCCCCGCATTGGTCCCCACAAAGAAATACCTTTTCGATAGCATCCCAGAGAGTAGACTCAATTTGAGGTAGACTGAACGCTTTGTCTACCAAAGCTTTTTCCCTGGCCAACTCCAGCCATTTAATTGCAGACGCAAACTGATCTGTTCTAATGGCAATCTTAGATATTTCAAAGCAGTGGTGAGAGTTCAAGGTACAGTGGGTTTGGATATTTGAAATAGTCCCACTAGCAAGCTGTAATTTCAATTGTGAGCGTATACCCAGAAAAACTTTTCGGATGATTTTAGTGTGCGCAATGGGTACAAATTCTGAGGAACCCGTTCCCGACCCTACAGAAACCCGACTAAATTTATTTAACGAAGCACCCGTTCCCAGTTTGGACCCGAAATTTTCGGGCTTATGTTACCGTACCCGAGTCCCGTTTTTTCATTACTTACCAAGACCCGTTCCCAACGGGTTCCCATTTATGGGATCGACAAGCCGTACCCGGTTCCCGATCCCGCTTGAACCCGGATTTTAATAATTAAATTTTAAAGTTTTGGAAGCATCTTCTAGGCTTATCTTAGTTTAAAAATACATTAATTTTTATTCTTTCATTATTTCCAGCCGAAAAATTCTTTATTAAGGTCTTAAAAACGGCTTTAAAAAGTCGGGTATACTTTAACCGGGTCTTATCCTTAGAACCCGATCCCGGTGGGTTTCTTGGTCGGGACCAGCATTAGCAAACCCGTTCCCAATTGTTTCTGTTCCCGGGTTTTTGGCTCCAATTTTCATGGAACCCGTTCCCGTTCACACATGACCGGGTCTCAAAAATGCATGTACCCGAACCCGTACCAAACCCGTTCCCATTCCCAAAACCCGGGTTCCACCCGAACCCGTTGCGCATACTAGATGATTTTGACATAATATTTTATGTACCTTTTGTGGATCAAAATCATAAACCTGTTGGATCCTCAAAATTTTTTCTGCCATAAAGCCCACGTCCGTCTCACTGGGCTCTCGGAATTCAAGGAAGCTTTGATTAAGAGTTTCTGTGAAAACAAGATACGGTATGGTAAAGAGTCAGCCTATGCTTCTTGTGGTCCTCATAACGAAGGACTGGCAATTAGCTTATTCGACAAATTGACAAATATGTATAAAAGTTTGTATGTAGCTTCGATGCTTAATTCATTAGCGCAAAAATTCTGTTGAGTTTTTTTAAAATGCAATTTCTTTTTGTATCAACACATATTATTTCAGTGCTCGCTCGCGGAAGGTGGCCATTTAACTTGATGTAAAAAAATAACCACTTGAGGATTCATTAGCCCTAGTGCTTATCAAAAATATTTTGTATGCGGATTCACATTTGGGTTGTCTTGAAAACTGTGTTTGTATTGATTTGATTAAAATCCGCAACTGTGTTTCCCAACATATTACTAAGAGTACCGCACTTACCATCAAAATGATCTGCTGGCCGAAACCAACTAGCCACAGGCGTCAAAGTCCCTAAACCTTGACGCGTTGACACTTAAATAGCATTCAAGCTCAGCTAGATTGTCGTTCATTTGACAAAAAAAATATATTTTTACCATCTCATTTAATCCTAATACAATTAATCATCTTATCTTGTGAAAAACAATGTCTACAATTTAGCGACGCGCAAAAATGTGCAAATGCTCAAATGGTTGTACATTTAATCCACGAAATTTTGCTGATTAGAATTCCGTTGCCTTGAAATTTTCGGAACAAATTGTATTAAATAAGTTGTACCAAGACCTTACTTCCCTGCCGGAAATAACTGGCTTACTGGTACGTTACATGAAAACAATTATTTGAATGTACATATCGTCGCTCGAGAAGCAAAGAAAATAACGCAGGAATCACCTAACTGCAAATTGAAATAACCACCACCAGATTCAACGCAAACAGAAATAACCACCATCATATCAAAAAATTGTCCATTAAGGAAACCTGTGGTTGTTAGTGCAAAAATGAAATAACCACCACTATATTTTTAAGTTTCAGCCGGTTTGGGAAAAATTAGGCTCGGTTATACGCATGAGCTTGTTTTTGTAGAACCAATCACGACTACCCGAGGATGCGGGATTTTGTCAAAATATATTTTTCTGGTTGAGGGTACTTCGTAAGGTTCGGGAATTAAAAAAATCCTACATGCGCCCCCGCCTTGTGGGTACAAACAGGTTTCTCCATACATACCTTTTACTTGGTATGTCCATAAGAATGACCAAACTTTTAAAGATACATATATGTATACTTAATGTAATTGATTACGAAAGGACCGCTGATTCTGAGCTTGAACCCTTCAACCAATTAAAATGACGCATGACAATTTTGAAAGCAGATAATTTACGTTTTAAAATAATAGTAATTTATGTCGATTTGTAATGTATTCCATCGTGTGCGTCGTAATTTTTGTTCTGAATTGACAAGAAAAAATTTTTAAAACGCAAATTATATGCTTTCAGAATTTTCATGCATCATTGCAATTGGATGGGGGTTCAAAAATTACAGCTGAGCAAAATTTAAGGTCTAAAATAGGGGATAAAATACTAATACTTAAATGTAAAATTTGCCGATTCTAGAAAACAAAGGCCCACACAGACAAACTGTTGAAAAGCTCTCGCCGAGACCTTTCGAATGACATATCGTCGGCTCAAGTGCAAATGGGGCTATAATAATTTTATTTTTTCCCATTTTCGTTGGAAAAAGTTTAGCTCCTTTTTTTGCGCCTTAACCGACGGTATATGACATGAAAATCCGAGTGCTACGCTTTGTAAGCTGAACTGATTACCAGTTTTGGTGACAGTGGCTATATTTACTAATTTTTACTTGGTGTTCGTAGCTACTAGCCTACGAGATGATTGGCGGTTGTTTTGAGGTGAGCCGGTAAAGCAGAAATCGCGCAAACGAAATATTGCATTTGTGACTTGCGACGATTAGAATTAAATTTTGGGAATTCTTTCATTTCCGGTCACAACTTCGTTATCCGGTCCTGAGTCCTGACTTTCATATCCTTTCACGACTTCCACAACCAAAACATCACACTATACTCCAAAGCTTCGGTTGCAGATTTCAGTGAAATCGACCACAGTATAGCTGAAATTTCCTTTACATTCGTCGAATTTCCTGAGTGTTTGTGACCATGTACAGATAAATACATGTTTATATGTACATATGCATACATATGTACAACTACAAACCTGCAAAATAACATTTGTCAAAATGCTCGAGGAATTTACCAGAATAAAGATAATATTTAATATGTATAAAACATGGTTATGCTTACTAAATTCTTGCAAAACTTGCTTGAACGAAATCAAATCCATTAGCAAATACTTGACTCGCCTTAGCAATCTGTAAGCACAAATAGGATTTTTTGAACTAATTCTTTTTGTTTGCCAAATAGCATCTTGCGGGTCTCGGTAGCCATTGGATTCCAAAAAGTCATCCAAATACCTGTGTAACATTTTTTATTAGTTCAAATACCATGGGACAAATTAAAATAATAATTTGGTTTCTAGAAAATATATCAAGATGAATCTAACAAGGTAATTATTCTCCAGACATCTGAACCAAATGGTAGATTTTCTTTGACCTGACTTGCATTCGTCAAGGTCCGTGCAACTTCTAGGTCAAGACTTTCTAAATATTCTATACTGGGCACTGATAGTGAGTAAATTGTTAAATTTGTCGCGTCAGTCAAATTGAAACAATTTGTAAATTTAATGTCTAAGGATAATAAGAAGAAGTAAAATAAGTCTGGCCACGGTTGGACTTTCCTCATCTTTTGAGGAAGAATACAATTGTATACAGCTAATTTGGGGCGAAATTCAGCCGCGTATCATCCTTGCAGTTTGGGTACTTTCCATTCGGTGAATGATGGATGATCATAAGTTTGTATTTTTACGCTTTCTTTGAATGTTTTCATGTTGATCAAAAAATGCATAATGGGTCGTTAATGTTTTGAAACATCACTGTTCGTAACAATTCATTTATGTGAAAGATAATGCGTTCTGGCACTATAAAAGTTACTACTATTTCTTTCCTACTGATTTTATTGTCCGCATTTTGCTACAGCCCCCTTTGGCTATTAGTTGTAGAGCATATATACCTGGTGACAAAACTTAAACCTCAACCCTGGCAGCCGAAACTTCCACCGATATGACCTGAATGTCATATAACCTATTAATAATTAATAACCTTTGCTATTAAAGTTGACATCACTCCATTTTTGTACTTCAGGCCAGGGATGACTGCTAGGAAAGACAATTTCATTGTATACGAGGGATGATTGAAAAGTTTTTAGCTTCGGTAAAAAGAGGTGCTTCAGATTTCTTTGAAAAAAAACTTTCCAATTCTCCCTCGCATATAGAAAATAACATGGGGAATTTAGACATCCTCATCACACTGATCTTCCTTGTTCTGGAAAAAGTGAGGGTTACTTTTTCCGATATGTGAATGCGAAAAACCTTTTCTTCTGAGAATGTACAACAGTGCTGATGAGTTTGTAGTACTGACCAAGAGATACACATTGGTGCTGGTTGCAGGGCGGTAACTTGCATAACA
>JAQFXU010006338.1:0-10382 GCA_034693705.1 Spatulosminthurus flaviceps | reverse complement strand
CATAAACCCTTATTTCCTTTACCTCGTTAGCTAAATTCCTTTCATTCCGCCACCTTGTCGGGCTCCGCTCAAAAATGCGTATAAAAAGGAAGGAGGCTTTTTGCGGGAGATGAAAGAAAGAAAGAAGTACGAGAAGCTGTAAGGATTTCCATACATTTTTATGTATAACAATGTAATTCAAAAGGCAGAAGGTATGAAAGAAGTGGGATATGACAGGGATGAAAAAAGAAGAGAGAAAAAAAAGTATATGAGCCTTATGTATGGATTAACACATGTACTTGAAACTTTTCTTCATCATAGAGAAAACTCTTGTTGCTTTCTCCCTCACACTCGGGATAGCTCACATATCTAGAGCTGGATTAAGTAAATAGAAATATGAAAATATGCTATTTTGTTTACTCAGGAAGCGGATTAAGAATATTTCCTCGCTCTTCTTCTCATCCTTCTTCCTCTTCTTCTTTCTTCCCATCTCTTCCCATACTTTCTCCCTTATTAAAATCACTATGGGAAAATGCCCAGGTTTTTTCTCTTTTCACATCCTCCGCTTTTTTTTTACACAACATAATGATTTTCTACTCTCTAAATTTTGTTTCACTACTGGAAGCAGTTTTCATATTTTCTCTTTTCTTATTTTCCCAGTACTTATTTTCTCATTTAAAATCATTTCCTCAGCTTCCCTTTCGCTTTTGGATAGTTCTTTCTGAGAAAATGGATTCCTCAACTGTGCCATATTATTTGTTAAATTTAATGACTCCAAGAAATCCCATAAATGAGCAATATTTTTGATATATTTGAGATTTCTATTTTCTTGTGTAATTTTATGTTAAGCTTCCATGCCGTTCGAAATATTTTCCAGAAATAGTTGAAAGCTTTAAGAGCAGATAGAATGCTTTTCTTAAATCTTGGTAGTCCGACCGAGCAAAGGCGACTTTACGAAAAAAGTTCCTATACGCGGGCACGTTGACCCTTCCAACTCTGCCAAATTTCGCTCTTTAAATCCCCCCAAAAAATTGGTCTCAGGAAGCAATTTCATTTTCTGTAATTTTTTCTCTCTCTCTCTCTCCGATCAATATCTACTTAACCCTTCCCTCCCAATCCGTTCACATCAAAATGCATAAGTGATGACTACAGATAGAACGCATACTTACATACCTAGAAGACTTTTCCCTTACAAATGGGCAAGGCTCGGTGTCTCCAATCATAGAAGGTATAGAGCCTATACTTGCCTATTTGTAAGGGAAAAGTCTATAAAAATAGGGAAGATCAAGTGCACCCTGAAAATATTAAAAACACACCTGGACTTTTCTCCCGCATGACTTAAGTTACACCTGAGACCGTGGGATATAAAAATAAAGGGGAAAAGTAGTGAGAGAGAGAGAGAGGAATGGAGTGGCGAGAGAAAATACTTTTAAAAGAAAACAAAAATTCTTGGAGCCAATTGCTTCTCTCTCTCACACACATACACAAGAAAATAGTGTGGAATGCCTAGTTTGGACTTGGGAATACTACGAACGCCTTTCTCTTGTCATCAATTTTCAGAGTAAAATTCTTGGAGCTTCAAGAGCTTTTCCTCCCTCTCTATCTCTCTCTCTCTTTACAATATAACGACGTCGTTGGACTTTTTCAAACATTTTCTTCTCAGTACTTTTTCCACTCATACTCCCTTGTATGTTATTCTCTATATAATTTATACGTAGGGCTATTCATACTTATGTGTATGTGCAAATATAGAAAAGCAATAATAAAAGCAACTCATATTGCTGGTCTGGCCTTGCCGAGGAAAATGGAAAGTTTTGTTAGTTCAAGTAAGTATAAGTAATCAGAGGTGGATATTGATATTCTGTATTTTCTTTCACTCTCCCTCACTCCTCCCAAATTCCCACTACTTTTGTACATAGTTAAAGTGAGTCGACGAGTAAAGGACAAGACGAGATGAAATCCCTTGTTTATATTCTCACAAGCTTGAAAATCTACACTGGAAATTGAAACGTCTTTGCCATGGAAGCCTTTTCAACTATGAAATGCGTCCATTTATTTCACGTTCTTAAAATAATCTCTCATGATTTAACATAACAAATGCATATGTGAAACGTAAAGTAGGAGTAGGAAAATACAATGTTTTATTTAAGGAGCTACATTTATCCTTCCCTTGTTTCCTAAATTTCTTAAGCTTAAATTAAAACTTTCCCTCTTAACTCTTTCTTCGTGTTGTAATTCTCAAAGTTATTATGAACTTTCATAGCATAAACTTCTCTTAATTACTAGAAGGGTTGCCTTATGGAAGGCTTAGCTTTAGTGTCAGTGCCCTCACTTTTGTTTTCCGACTTTGAGCCTTTCCCATATTCTAGGACATGACCGAGTCATTAGTCATTACTTGAGAAAATATTTCCCCGCCTTTTTACATAAACGCACTTAATTTTAATGAAATCTTTTTCATGTACAGCTTCTCCTTATTAGTGTAAACATTCACAATGGGGATTCTGGTGGGAAAGTGGGATATTTTTAAAATATGTGAACCATTTGAAATTTGAAACTGTAAAAATATTCACGAGATTTGTTTTTTTTTGAATTGGTGAACTTCCACGCCATTAAAAGTTTCTCATGGAGTTTCTAGAGGCACCTGTGTCAGATCAGCTAGGAAGGCGTATGTTGTAACATTAATACAGTAGATTCCCTATATAGTGGTTTCCCCTAAGATGGCATTTCCTCTACAGTGGCTGACTAAAATCCTCCCCAGAGATTCCCCATGCTTAAGGTATACGCTTTAGTGGCAGGGTTTTTAGAAAGATCTCCTTATAGTGGCAGAATTTTGAAGAATTTTGGACTTTTTAAGGTCATTTTCTCTTATTTTGAACAAAAAATTGCATATTTTTAGTCAAGAACCGAAAGGTTCTTACATTATACAATTACATTATATGATTTCTAAATTTTGTTTTGACATAAATCGATGAAATTTCTTCTAATTTTGAGATTATGGCTTCAGAATTATCATGACCTTAAATCTTAATAGGGAATATGCATGGAACGCTATAGTGGCATCTCTCTTTAGGGGCAGAATTTCTGGGATCCCTTGGATGCCACTATATAGGAAATATACTGTATAGGGTGAAGTAGGAAGAGTGGGATTAAATAAGGAAACCCTGGCGGTAAAATTCATGTAATAATAATTGAATTAATAAGGGGAGTTAAAGTGTGAGGAGCGATAATAACTAGAGAAATTTAGGAGTAGGCGGAGGAAATGACGTCATTGGAGAAGATAATGACCTTGCAATTCATTTCCAATGACATTCACTATAGAGCTTTAGCTCATCGTCAGATGGAATAATTTTTCAAAGCGATATTCCTCCTTCTTTTTTCCTCATCTCATCCTTTCCTTTTCCTTCTCAAATTTTTTCCCCGTCCTCAACGTCCTCTCTCACAGTTCCATAGTTTTTGCTCTACTATCCAGAGTTGCTCGTTTGTTCTCTCTTCTCCTATCTTTTACTACACAAAGCTATAGATGTTTGTGTGTGTAAAAATGTTGTAGACTAAATATCTCTGAGAAAGCAACTCTGGGAGGGTTTTATTGTTGACGCCCTTGCCTTGTCTAATGTTAAATACATATTGTAATTGCTTTCCTTGGGTAAAGAGACAAGTTCCTTGAGGAGAGAGAAATCTTGACTGCCTTCAACTCATTCCTCTTCGTCTCACTACTATCAGCTCACTCCAAAGCATTTGCAAATGTTATGGCTTCTACATTCTCATGTATCTGTATTTTTACGTATGTTGATACTCGGAGTTTATACATGGTTGAATTATTGCATAAAGCTGAGTATTATAAAATGATGGTTTTTTTTGTGAAGAGAAAATAACTTTTCTCCAGTTGATCATCATCATTTTCTTGTTATTTCCAGGGGTTTTAGACTAGACTGTACGTATAGGTCTTAATATAAATTGAAGGATCTATGCTGTACGTGTGTATAGTGAGATTGTATGTACATACGTTGAGACATAGGGACTCTCTTGTATAATCTTGTAAGAGAGGAAGTCTAGAGTTTCCTTCTGTTTTTTTGTGTGAAAAAATTCTGACAGAGTCATTCCCGTTTATCAAGCCTATTTCAGCCGGGACTCTCTTTTTTCTTCATCCTTGTAAAGGAAGGAATATTTAAACAAGTGTAAGATTGGAATTTAATCCAATAGTAGGAGAGGAGAGGAGTGTCAATGGCTGTATTTGTATAGACACTCATCCTCCTATATGAAATGAGCCTCTGTATGATGTCACCATAGTTTTTTTCTAGTTGAGTAGGATTTACAGTGTGAATGGGGAGGAAAGGAAGGATTTTCCCAATCGCAGGACTTTCTCCCAAGGAAAATGCATGTGCTTTCTCTTCCTTTTTGCTTTTCACATGTAATCAACGTGGCGTTTATTCCGTATTTTCCCTAATTCCAACCAATTTACACTTTGCTTTTATCTTCTTTTCATATACTTTCTCTCTATACTTTTGTTGAGAGGATTTTTCTCTTATCTATAACTTTCAACCTAATTTACTACATCTGTATTTCAAGGGGCTTGGAATATGGCTCAGATTGGGATGCATATTAGGAGAAAAAGCTTGCCCTATATCATGTGTGAGTGAGAGTGATTTGGATTTACGTCCATTTACATTTCTTACGAATGTTTTGTGAGGCGTGAGGGTATTTTATAAGGGGAATGACATTCATGATTTAAACTGGGAATTTCAAGGCTCTCTTCTTCTAAAACTCCAAGCTATGAAATCTGCAGGAAATCCATACAAGAAAAGTTAAGAGACGGTGAGATTTAAAATTTGTTGTTAATTTCCAAATGATATTTTTAAAATTTGGATGTTAAGCGATTATTTCTTCAACAAATGATTATTGGGATTTTTAGGTGGACACTTTACGTGCGATTTTTTCTACAGCAACTTTTATAGGAGCAAATGATTTAATAAAACACTTAAAGTTGTGATGCGGTTGAGAAATAAAATATTATGGTGAGAGTAAAAATCCCTATAATAAACGCTTGTTTGTTCAGAGAAACGTAGTTTAACATGGTCTTTCACTCAAAGTAATTTGCTTAGCATTCATTTCTCATGGAGTTTTCCTCAAAGTTGCTCACTACATGTGCATTTTGCTGTAAAAAAAAAGCTCATTTCATTTCTCACGCTTAATTTACTCTTTCCCTTTCTACCTCTTAAAACTTGTCTTTTTTTCTCTCTTCTTGTCTTCCCCCTATGGAAAAAAAATAAAGTTTTTGTGTTTTATACTTGAGAGAAAAGTTGATGCTCCTTGGAAAAACCCACAAGTGAATTCAAGGATTCTTCATTTTTTTCCAGACCAATCCAGGGAAATGGGTGGGAGAGAAAGAGAAAGTAACTTTACGTGGAGATGAACTATAAATGCACAATTTACTCTAATTGCTAAAAGTTGAGAGTGTACTAGACTTTTTTCTCCAAAGCACATTTTTTTTACATTCACATACTATGTACCCGACAAGCTCACATAGGCCAAATATGTATATTCACTTAAAATACAAGGAGAAAGTTATTGAAGGGAGGATTTTAAGTATGTAATTATTATAGAGCTAAGAACCTTTCAGGAATCAAGTGTATGGTGCGGTGTAGTAGTGGGTTGTCACGAGAGAAATTTTCTGACTCCCCGTCATAACCTATTTCTATATGTATATAAACATGTATAATAAGATAAGGGTTTTTGGGACGAAACATGAGCAACAATTCAAATTCTTCCATGTATGTATATTTTGAGCGCGTTCTTTGTCCACAATGTTCTTTACCTCCTACGACTCCCAAAGTTCCTTCCCCTTTCCTTTTTCCTCTCTGACATTGAGCTGTCAGCTGTGTCTAAGTGCCTTGTCTTTGATCATGATTTCTTCACGTGATTCTAATGAAACTTTATACTGCATTAGGCTATACCCAAGGAAACGAGCCAGTCCGGATATCCAAGCTCATCTTCTTCCCATGTCACCCTTATTTCTCTCACAATACTTCCTTCTCTCCAGCTTTTTCATTTCCCTTGGAATTTTTTGAAAGGATTTATATTTTAATACTAAAACCAAAAAGCTTTACGAATTTTTAGACATTTTTGTTTTTGTAGTCTTTTCTATAGCATCCATCTTGTTCCGGCTTGGGTAGAAAAAAAATAAAGTGAAATCTTCGACATGACAAAATCTCCGGTAACAACAACTACTTTTGTTTGTCCTCCCCGACATTTTTTTATTCAAACAGTTTGTTATGCTCTGAAATTCAAAATATCTTCCATACATGGAGCATTAAATGTAAATGAAAGGAAATGAAGTTTTCATATCTAACATTGAATAAATTTTGAGGACTAAGAATTTTCTGAATATGAGAAATTTTTCTCCATTCCATAAGAAGAGTCATATGAAATAAGGCTATCTCTGCTGAATACTCCACCCATTTGATTTCCATCAGGATCTTATTCATATTCTTACCTCGTACACTTTTTCCTACTCATATCCTTTTTCCTCAGTCGTATTCCAAGTTGGAAGGATTTTCATCTCAAGAATAACCACACAAGGTTTCATGGTTTTCCCTTGATTTCCTTCCTGCTACTAAAATATATATACTCATCCCTCCCTCTCATCTATTTATACACAGATAGAGACTCCTACTACATTACCTTTCATCCCAGGTACATTTTTTGACAAAAAAAAAACAAAAGAGTTTTCTCTATGTCTGTTCTACAATTTTTTTTCCTCTGCTATATGAGAGGAAAAAATATATAAAGAAAGGAAAAGAGAGAGATAGAAAAATGAAGAAGAGAGAATTGTTTACTAATGCAAAACGACACGTTGAGTCACAAGAAAAGGGAAAATGTAAGGAAAGAAAAGAATGATACATAAGTTGCAGCTGTCCACACGGATTTTTTTTTCTCTTTTGTAAAATAATCTATTTCATCCCACTACTACTACTCCTCCTGCCTGCTACACTGCTACTGCTGGGAATCTGCTTTTTCCAATGTCAGCTGCCTTTCCCTTTGATTTTCCATTTGGTCCTCACTTTAAACTCAACTGACGGACCTGCTCTTGCCCACCCAGAAGCTCTCACATGGATTTAAACTGGTGTAAAAAAACTTCTTCTTACGCAAACCTTTTTTTTCAACAATTCCAGATACTCTGGTTCACACGTAACTTGAAACATTGCATATCGTCGGGTAAAGTCCAAAAGGCGCTATATGCAGAAATTACTTATACGGGATTTAGCATGTACTACCATGCTTAAGCGATTTCTGCATATAGCGTCTTTTGGACTTTACGATAATTATATTTTTACTCCTCTCGTCACATGAGAAACATTTTTGGTATTTCAAATTATACGAATTTTGACTCTGTTTCTTTTTTTATCCAAACTTTTGTTATCTTTTTGTAGTAGTGGAAAAAATAAATGATGAAGATACCTGGGAAACTCTTGAGCTAAAAAAAATTGATGTAATTTGAGATACATTGTAAATAAATGGATGTCAGGGTGAAAATGTAAAGCTTGGGACTCTACAGCATTGGATTTAATGCTCATCGTAAGGTTCCGCGACATTTCCTTTTCAAGGGATTGGCCAATATTAACAAGATGGAACAAGGCTAAGGTAGTCGCTGTAGTAAATTTATTATGTATTTTGACATGTACTTTACACTCACTTCTCTTTAAAGCCTGGTGCAACTTGGGATAGTCAAGGATAGTCAAGCATTGTTAATCAATGGGGCTCTGAGAGAGTGATCCGTCATTCACCAGTAAATAATATGACAGACGACAGACCGGAAATTTCCCACCAGCTCACCATTTACCCGCCACTCTCACTCTTTCTCTCAGCTTTCCCTTCTATCCTACACCACAAACTCCATGTATTTCCATGTATCTCTCTCTCTCCCTTTGTATTCACTCATATAAAAAAGCATAGCTTTTCATATGTACTCCTACTCCCCAGTGCAATGTCCTCTTCAGGGCTGTTTTCATACATGGGAAAAGCTTATACGTGGAAAAGTTCACAAACTAAAGTGCTATTTTATATGAATGGGTTTTATTTAAACATGCTTATTTTGTCAATGCTCGTATAGTTCTTACATACATGTAGAAATACAAGATCCAATACGGCACCAACACTTGTGTAACAATCGGAGAGAGACAGTTCCCATATATAACACCTACACTTTAATGGGAAGCATTAAGATGATGCATATACTAAACTGTACTAGAATAGTTGCCCACAATGAGAGTCAGAACCACCAGCTGAACCTAACAGATCATATGGAATGGAAAAACTAGGGAAGAGGAGCTCCTTAAACGTAGCTACGTATGGAATACATATATAAATACGTGTGTAGAAAATATAATGGTGGATACTCCGAGAGAGGAAATAAACATGAGTGTAATGGACTATGTCACCAGGAGGAGAGAAAAGTTGGGCCCATTTCTGGTCTACAAGGCTTTTCCCATATAAAAGACATTTCCATGCGTATTTCCCTTCTTCAGCTCCCCACTCATTCCGTTCCGACTATCATAATATTATTGCAAGCTGATGTGGAGAGTGGTTTTTCCCATCTTCCATATAAATACAGTTATGTATATGGGGAGAAGCTATTAAGTACTTTCTACAGATGCAGTTAATGCGGGAATAAATAGTGGGGAAAGAATAACTAAAATTGCATAGAGTCAAGAATGTTCTCTATGTATGGATTTTATTAGGAAAAAGGCTCCCTAAAAGCTCAGAATACATAAGCCTCTCTCAACTCATAATATTGGAATTAACGTTACTCTTACGAGAGGCTCTTCCCTTGTACTCTAAATTCCTTCAACTTGATTCTATTAGCGAATTTGAGGAGTCTTTTTCTCACCAGTTATTTTTTCTACCTTTGACTTTAGATGTAATTTTACTTTCAATTATTCTCTTGGAGGCTTCAAAAAAATTTATTTTAGTCTATTTCACTATGTTGAGACTAAATTCCACGGTTATTTGCCTTTTAATTCTGTTTTTCTTAAATGAAGCGAACACAACGAAAAACTGAGTTACAATTTATGGAAACACTTATATTAAATTTCAAACGGCGTTAAAGTCTGACATAACATTTAGCATTTTAATAGAGCAAAGAATAGACAGAGAAATTAATTTAACAGTTTGGAAACTTAAAAGTTAAGTTTCATTAATGCAAAAAATTTAATTTCAAATTTCAGGGCGGGGAGTATAAATTGAGGCGAACATTAGATTGGACATTTCATTGTGAAGGTCAGATGACAGGAGCGGTTTTTGCTATATTCCACGCCAGACCAGAAGAGAGTGGTTGGAAGGAAATGGAGTCGTTATTTGGACTTGATGGAAAGAATGAGCTCGACAATAATTCCTCGTTTCAGACCGAATAGGCTTGTCAAGAGTGAATGGAAATGAAGCTGAGTAAAGAAGAGAAATGAGAAGTGGATGGTTTGCAAGAATTGCATTTGCTTTTTCCAACCTTCTCTCTCTCTCTCTCTCTCTCACCGCAAATATACGAATTTTCACTATACATAGAAAAAGCATGTAATTTATATAGACACTTTTATATATAAATTCCATGTCAGTGTCACATTTAACACGTACAGATACACCTATTTCTAGCGTTACAGCACTTGCTACAAAAAGTGCAGTGTAGGAGAATAACATGTAGTATTTGTATGGATATGAAAAAAGTAGGTGTTTTATAGGGTAATATGGGGTACATATAGTTGTATATATGTATATATGTGTGGAGGTGAACTTGAGGAAGACTAATCTTGACAGGTTAATTCGGTGTGCGTGGGCTTTTGTTCGCTCCCCAAATAATCCTCCCTGACACTTGTTTCTTCCGCAGGTCTCAACTCATTTATTTTACAACTTTCGATGGATTACCGACAGCAAATCAACTCGACTCCCGCTTCCGACCTTGTATCACTCTATTTCGTGTCGACGGATACACACTTGTGTATTTCTATTCTACATATGTATACATATGTAAGGGGGCTCCTATCAAATGCAATTGGAACAACTCTAGAGAGATATATGTTCCTACAAATAGGCACTTACTCACAATGCAATGAGATGACTGCGGGTGCGGGTTCCTACATGTTCGAAGTAGTTAAATTGCATGTGCTGGTGCTGAGCGTTGGTAATAATTATATCCGAGAGAATAAATAGCTATAGTTTATTTGATGATATAAGGAGAAAAACCATTTCCCCCATTACACAACCAACTCTCTCGCTCCACTTATTTCCATATCCTTTTCTTTCCGCTTGGAAATATCCCTTGAATTTTTATCCCACCAAAATATATAGGACACCTATATTTTTCCTCTCCTCCATTTGCCTCCAATTTCCATCCAAGAAATTATTTCCAATCCGATGCT
>JAQFXU010006337.1:0-10384 GCA_034693705.1 Spatulosminthurus flaviceps | reverse complement strand
GTGTAAATGAGATTGGGGACCTTTTACATGGGAATGTACATACCAAAAACCCAATTGCCCAAAAGCCCAAAAACCCAAAAAAACCCAAAAACCCAGGGTTATTGGGTTTTTGCCAAAAACCCAGGGTTTTTGCCAACACTGCTCGCATGAGCCGATTTTTGGCAACAGTGGTCACATCATTTTGAATACATCTAAATTTTTATCCATTTTAAACCGAAATAGTAGCTTGCATATTTCCTTTGTTGCACAGGAAACAATGAGAATGTGGAATGGTTGACTTTTCCAACCACATTTACTATATTAATTTGTAATTATTTAGGGATTTAATACGTAATCAAGGACCATCTTTTGAAAATCCAATTTGAAAAAATCCCCTTTCCAACCATAAATAAAGCAAATTCAAATTAAAAAGTGCAAGTTGAGTGCAAGTGCGAGATTCAAGTGGAAATTCTAGTGTCATACGAAATTAAATATTTTGCTCCAAATTGTAACGTAGTTATTTTTCAACCCGGGCAGAACCTCGACAGAAAATGTAATTGAATGTGTAGAATTGAGTCAAATAATCGGATCACTGTTAAATTAGTGATAAATCTAAGTCTGTCGAACATGTTCGTTCTATTTGTCAGCCTCAAGTCACCACGGTAAATTAATACAAGCGATCCACCTCGAGCATTATGCATAGGCAATTAACGCTGTTATTTGCAGGAACGGCGTACAGCTTCAGCAAAACAAAAAATTATGATTCCAATGCAATGAAGGTAACATCCAAAAACCCATGAATAATTTACATTTTATTTGTTTAAAAAATCAATTCTTTTGGTCCGGACCCATGAAAATGTACGTTCATATGAAAGCAAAAAAGTCACACATTTCAGGATTTTCAAGGTTAGAATGAGATTCTTTCAAAAAGAAATTGTTTCCTTTTGCAATTCTTATAATTTCTAATTTAAAAAAAAAAAAGCATTGCAACAGTTTTGTTTTGCATTTTTACATAAATCAAATTGTAAAAACTCCGGGTCCATTTATGTATTACACATTGAGTTTATTTTGATTAAATTTTAAAAGTTTTAGCATTAATTTTTATCCCAAGTACTAAATCATCAGCTCACCTATTGGATCTCCTATAATTTTGTTATAAGCAAAACTATTCGTTGTCGGAAGTGGAGATAATAATTATTAATTAATAACTGATCATTTCACTCGACTTTATTTACGTTTTATTCCTGATTCAGTACAATAAGACTTCCATCAATAAAATGGACGCTAAAGTAAATTATACAATTGATCATTTAGTTGGAGAACACTAAAAATGTATTCATAATCGTCCTCAGTGGACCCACGGACAAAGTAATAATTATTAGGATCTCGTATTATCCGCAACGCTAGTAGCCATAAGTTGCATTCCATAATTATTCCATTGTTTTTCTGTTACTCAATGTGAAAGGTGGTGATATGCGATAATCCGCCAATATAACTCGAGGCTAAAATTAGTGGCAGTCAGCATTTCTCGTTTCCTATAGGCGTAACTCCTTCCGTGTCTTAAAGATATGTTAGGAACAAGTCGAATTGATTTTTATTCTTGAAATTATTTGTTGAATAATTATTGAAGAGTTATTTTGTTCTTTATTTTTCTTCAATAACTTTTTCTTTGCCTATTTTCACAGCCAGCTCCTGGATTTTACTAAAAGTTACTACCAGAATGTCCAGTTTTCTTATCCAGGAAGAAGATTTCTCCAAAATTGCATGGCTGCACTGAATTTAGGGATAAAAACTTCCCCTATGCCTAACCTTTCATGGAACCCCACTTCCAGTTGAATTGATAATTTTACTGAAAAAGGCAGAGCAACTTTTGGAAGATGTTGCCTGCTTGTCGGCTGCACCATTCGATCTTAAATTAGTTTAGAAATTTGTTTGCAAAAACACACATGTTTGACCCCCTATAATTTTCCATCAATTAATTTGGTAACATACACATGGTTAAGTCAAAATTTGAGGCTCCCATGTTCATTCTGCTCCTGTCAGAGCAGGGCCCAATATTAATTTATTTCACATGACGTAAAATGTGACACAAGTCCATCTGAGCAGGACCGGATCGTCAATTGTGGCAAGAGTGTCGAAAATAAAATGTAAAAATCAGAAAAATTTTTTTTGGCTCAACAAATTTCATATTGTGGACATACCAGCGATCCCAAAGGTTGAAAAATAAACTTTCCAGCTAAACTTTTTTTGCGAGATTGCCAATTTTAATTCAATTAGAAAATTCATAATGTATAAAATAATTTTCAATCTTTTCTCATCTCGTTAAATCAAATGCAAGGATTGTTTTGAGCCCATGTTTGTGAAATTTTGAAAGCAAAAAATTGATTTCCTCTCCTCCATTAGCAGTTGATGTACGTAGTAAAATTATACCATGGGGAAAGTAATGTACAAATTACCGTAAGAGATGTAATTTGTATTAATTGATTGGGATTTCTTTAGGTGACGTCAAAATTAAAGGTCAACTTACCTTTTTTATCGAGTAAAGTTGAATGGATGCACATACAAAATTTCTGCAACTAACCTAGCTTTGTCGTCCAAATATCCCATAAATATTAGTCTTTTAACAGACCAATACTCTCATCCCCAACCATTCACATATCTTTAAATCACTACCTCTCTGAGTTCAATGAATAGATTGAATTTTGTTCACTTTGGGAAAAATTTAGTCCTTGAGTTGTTTGATGGGATTAATTTGCAGGTTTGTTAAAAGAGATTGCGAATTCCACAACGTGTGACGGGCAAGACAAGTCTGGATTTCATAATCGGCGTATAACAACTTTGTGAACAGCCAGCTCAGTCCAGTGGTGAAGTACCTGGCCTCGGCCCGGGAATGGCATGGATTCGGTCTACCCAGATAAGCCCACCACACTGGCTGTTGCGGAATGTATGGAAGGAGAGCTGGAAGGACGGTTGCACTCGGAAGGAGCACTGGACTGGAGAGGACTGGATTTGACTATCACCGGCGATCCCTGGATGAACTGAACTACGGATGTTATCAAGACGCGATCTGCATACTACGACTCACTCCACAACCAGATGAGCGTCCCATCTAAATTAGCCATTGGCTAGTTTAACCATTATTTTCGTGTGAAATCGGAGTAGAAATGGCTAACTTAACCATCCCTAGATTTTGGAAGGTTAAACTATCTGTAGTTAACTTAACCATGGCTAAGTAAGTCCACTAGTGAAATCAAAGTCTTAAGTTTTTTTACATTACCGTTTTATTAGCTGCAAAAAAGTTCTTCGTGAAATTGTTTTTACGCTTATCGACCTTGTACCGGATTTTAACCGTTCACTCAACGGTACTACCTCTACCGTTAGACTATTACTGACTCGTTTATTTGTAACTTTTGCCAACATTTGTGTTGATTTATTTTCAAGCTACCACAAGACATGTGCAAGTAAATTATAAGTAAATAAACATTTTTATCCCAAAAAAATGGGACCATTTTTCCAGGAAATTATATACGATAACATTTTCAGTGTGGGAAAAATTAAGCAAAATTTTTTTGTAAGAGTTTTAAAATTTTTCAAAAATAAACATGAGAGTTGTGAATCAAATTTAGGTGGATCGTTATTTTCAAAATTGAAAAAACTAATTTATTTTGATACCAAAAAATTTGTTTAATTTTACTTTTTAGCATAATTTGGAAATTTGAAAAAATTTCAACACAGAAAAATGTTGGTACTTTTGATAGTTAAAGTTTGGGAGGACTGTGATGTGGAGGGGATACAATTTTTGGACTACCATATTTTTTCCATCTCGATTTATCCTCTCGCAGAATAGTACATAGTGTAATATAATTTACTTCAAATAATTAATAATAAGGATTTTCCATTATAAATTATACAATTTCGTAAAAAGCGGCATTTGATTGAAAAGAGTATGGATGGAAGATAAATTCACAATACGCAACATGTGACGGCACTTTATACTGCTAATTTTGTAATTGGCGTCAAACCCAAGCAAAAACTATCCGAAAATGTAATAATGAATGAGAAAAAGGACAAGGATAAAGGTCATATAAACTAAAAAATATACTTGAAAAGTGTAGAAACCTTAAAATTTTCTGTGCATCATCGGCGCTAAATCATCATAGCACATGAGCGAAAAAACGCCGTCATAATGAAGAAATGCAAGTTACTTTCCTGGAAAATTTTAATGGAGTATAAAAAAGGTTGAAGTTGGTTTTTTTAAATTTTCACATCCACAACCGATAAAATCCCGGCGAATTCCTTTGGAATTAATTTTTGGAGGTCCATAGGTAAAAGTAGTTATTTCTATTTTTTCTCTGAATGAGTGTCTAGTTTCTTGAGGAATAATAATTTATTATTAAGCATTTGGAGGGAGGTAGAAATTTGTAGTTCTAAAATAATTTAGAAATATTCGAGGAACTTTACAAGTAGCAATGTAGAATGATTAAAAAATATTGTCACGGATGGTAAGGGCAAAAACTGGATAAGAGTTATTTATGGTCTTACCCAGTAAACTGCGCAACACACGAACCCTGCATGTGGTCGAATAAATTTCTTCCGCGTCAATGGCGCAATTCATTGAATTAACGACCGCTCGGAATAATTTAGTATCCCGTTTAAGAAATTATTGAGGTGGCGTTGAACCTTAGCAACACAATGAAGTTCAGGCATTAATTTATTAAGCCATCAATGATGATATTTCTTTGGGATTTAGTAGTCTTCAAAATTTAAACTATTTATTTAAATATAAAATTCATTATTTACAGATTTAGGTGGGTTTCTTTCTGAAAATAGCACTTGCTGCTCCAATTCTTGGAGTTGGAAGAATTTGCCCTTTTGTCTTATTGCCTAATTGTAGTCGTAAGTTCGACGCCGCTCGTGTATTTGACAGCAAGCAACGAATACTTATTTAGTGAATGACCTCATATGGGTAAAATTGAAACTAAAGTGACATTTTTGTAATTGTGAGTGGTGCTGTGGACGAAAAGGAAAATTTAAAAGGTATTTCCAAAGCTCCTAATAATAACTTGCTATAATAAAGTGAGTAAGTCCATGGGGAATATGTAAGCCCAAATCATCATATTTTTTAAAATTCGTCATTTTCTGGAAAATTAACGTGTGCTGGGTGGAATAAACAACGGCGTTGGAATTTTTCGAATAGGTTAAGCGGTTACGGAATTATGGCCAAAAACGTCATTTTTTGTATTTAAGTCTGTAACTTCCGAACTAACGGGGCGATTTGACTCATTTTTGAACTTATGTGTTTAGAAACATGTTTTTCAGTGCAATTTTTCATCGTTTTTGGAAATTTTGAAAAATGGCTGAAATATAGGGGACAGAGTGGAAGTAAGTTGCAAATTCAGGCTCTACCGCATTTTTAGAAGCCCCATATTTCGCACTTATTTCTACTCGAATTCTACACAGTCAGTCAAAATTGCTTACTACGGGAAGTACTAACTATATATTGATTAGATCCACCATGATATGTCAGATTTTGCAATCGGCGTCGAAGTCCTACAGTTACGAAACTTTCAACTATTTCAAAGGATTAGCCCAAACTAGAATGTCTACAGCTTATTGTTAGACTCACTTTTACGCTTAATTTACTTCCATGAAAATTTTAGTCAAGACTTGAATTTTCCCCATCAACTTTTTTAGAATTTTCCTTGTCCAGCTTAAGGAAAAACTGGGATTAAAAACAGAGGAATAGCAATGGTTTATGCTTATTATGAGTGAATTTTCACATTTTTATTACTCAAATTTCTCAATAATAAAAAAAATTTCAGCCTCAATAATTGTAAACTAGAAATTACAAGTTAAAAAAACCAAGTAACTAAAAACAATATAAATTATAAGTAAAATTGACAGTTCCTTTCTCGAAGTTATAAAATTATAAAAACGGATTTTACCCAGTATTAACGTTTGCCAACTTGTAAAATATTGTCAGAATTTCACGTTTTTACAAATTTACCAAGAGCTTAAGCTGACAGGTCACCTACAGTTAATGATATATAAATCTAGGCCAACTTTGGATAAACTACAGCTGACGAGACTTCAAAAATGTTTTATCTTCTCGAATCTTCGTCAAAGCACTTTCCAATGACAACCTGTACACATGACTTTTGTTTAATAAAGTAAAATTTAATGAGGGGCGTTCATACGCGTCAACTCAAATCCAAAACAATCTGCCCCTTAACTGCGTGCTTCTAATTTTTCAAGAAATAAAGATTATTGTAAAACCGTATTTCTTAAATATTTTATTTTTAACTACGCGCGAAAAACCACTTACCCACATTAAAGTATCGTGGATTAAATTTCCACTAGCAAGAACATTTTTACTGAAAAGTAGACAATTTGTACTAAAACTTTGTTTCCCCCAATTTTATGAGTGGAATGAAAGAAATAAAGCTAGTTTGATTTTCTCGTAGATGTATTAAAATATTTCCCTTACTATGCAGGGCACAATGAGAACGTGGAATTGTTGAATCTTCCAACCATATTTTCGATATTAATTGTAATTATTTGGAGATTTCACTCCCAATGAAGCACCATTTTTTAAAAATCGAATTTAAAAAAATTCTTTCAAATTATTATAAATAAAGAAAATTCAAATTTAAAAGTGCAAGTTGAGTGCAAGTGGGAAATTCAAATGGGAGTTTTAGTGTCATACGAAATATTTTGCTACAAATTGTAACGTAATTAATGTTCAACCCGCACAGAACCTTGACTGGAAATGTAAGTAAATGTGTAAAATTGAGTCAAATAATCGGATCCCTGTTAAATTAGTGAAAAATCTAAGTCTCTCTAACA
Source organism: Spatulosminthurus flaviceps (assembly GCA_034693705.1). Lineage (NCBI taxonomy): Eukaryota > Metazoa > Arthropoda > Collembola > Symphypleona > Sminthuridae > Spatulosminthurus > Spatulosminthurus flaviceps. The sequence goes on along the minus strand of JAQFXU010006337.1, from coordinate 3,559 downwards.
TGGTCGTACTATTTGTGAACCTCAAGTCACCACGACAGATGTATTTAAGAAACAATAATACTACCTGCCTAACTGTGCTGGGTTACATTATATTCAATATATTGAGTGGCGTCAAAGGTTGGCAAAATAAATTATAAACGAACCATTTCCCAAATAAAAACAATATGGGAGACAAAACTGATTTAAAGTTCGTTAAATTTCATTATTCTCAAGAAAAATTCAAAAATATTTTGGAAGAGATTTAAAACATTTTTTAATTCCGTTCCAATCTCGTCCATTAAATTAAAAAAACAATTTCTTTTCGAAAATCATTAGCTGCGAAAGAGTTGGGACTGAATTATGTTTAGGGATGCTACGGTTAAGCCAATCCAAATCTGTCTTTGCTGATTTGCTTAGCCCATCTGAGTCTCCGAGAATACAAAATGGATCATGAATTAGAAGGTCGGCGTTAAACTTAAGCAGTGCCGCCGAATTTATTGCAACATTTACGGACCCAAGCAGCTTTGAAATCTGAAATTGTGTTCGCCCAACTGACGCTGTTAATTACATGAACGGCGTACGGCTTCAATGAAACAAAAAATTGTGATTTCAATGCAATGAAAGAAACATCTCAAAATCCATAATTACTAGATTTTATTTGTTTAAAATATCCCATCAATTCTTTTGGTTCGGACCCGTGAAAATGTTCTTTCATATTCAAGCAAAAAGTCACACATTTCAGGATTTTAGAGAAAAAATGAGAGCGTTCAATTGTTTCCTTTGGCGATTCTAATTTCTAATTTACAAAAAAAATTGTTTTTTCACGTAAATCAAATTATTGTAAAAACTACCCAGTCCATTTTGGATTAGAGAAAACTCCAATTGGAAAGAAATTTTTGCATTCATGTAATGTATAGAGACACATTTTTTAAGTTAAACTTTCTATGAGGTTAAATATAATTTGTTGTCTGACCTTAAACTTATCATTTTCTTTACTTTGAAAGGGATATTCTATTTTTCATAAATACAACCTTATCCAGCGGTCATTTTCTAGCAGTTACAATTGATATGAAATTTTGGTTGAGAAAAAATACCCATATTTTCAATGGTTTATACGTATTGTTGCACAACTGGGGCAAACAGAGTTGGAAATTTATCCCACCTGCATGTACATCAATTTTATGCTTCAATTTAGCTTGCTAATTTAACTTGGTATTTGAACAAGCTCATTTTCGGATTTTTTGCAAAATACATAATGGGGTAAAAAATTTTTTCATACAGCTGGAATGCTATTCTGGATGAATTTTTCTCCAAGTTTTGCCTGACCTAATGAGACGAAATATTTAACTTGCCTACAAATGATTTTATAAGGGTATAAAAATCATTTTTGCCATTTGTTTGCAAAAGAAATTTAGTAGAAAGATTAACTTTGCAAAGCAAAAAAAATCGACAAATTTTTACTTCGCATATGTTTCAAAAATTTCCCCATTTATTTTGTTATACACGATACTTATTTTTTAGAGTCTTCACCGCAAGCAGTTTTCCTCCAAGATCATGAAAATCAGGTCTAGAATATGGAACAAACAATGAGTGACGTCAAACGTGAACAAACTAAATACTACACAAACCATCCGGTTTAAAATAAATGATTACGTATTCTTATCCAATCAAAGTCAAAATGTGGCTTTTTTATAAATTGAGCTTACTTAATTTTTTATTTTAAAATTTGTTTAAAATTTTTAGCTCTAAATTTTATCCCAAGTGCTAAATTAGCTCACCCAATGGATGTCCTATCATTTTGTCTTAAGCAAAACTATTTGTTGTCCGAAGTGAGGATTTGTAATTATTATTATTGATCTTATTTTATTTTAGAAATTTGTTTAAAAATGCGGGGATTTGATCTCCTGAAATTTTCTATTAATTATTTTTATACCAACCAAAATAACATTTTCTAATATGGCACCAAAATTCGAGAAATAGCCGAAAAGAATAATTATTATGCTCAAGAGACCATTTTGTTTCATTTTGACGCCGTTTGTTTATTTATATCAAAGTTGTCTGGATATAGTGTCCATGTTTCATGCGGCAGAAAAGTTGTAAATATTTAGCTTAAACACGACCAAACAACGTGTGTATACTGATAGCTTAGGCTTTCAAGTGAATGACAACCCATCTAATGCCTCGATATTCTTGTACATACACAGTTTTCCACAAATATACAATTATTTTATTGAGAACGTTCCAATAATTTTGGTTCAAATTTTAATTTTCCATCAATTCCATATAATCAAGTTTTCACTGAGTGTATGCACTCAAGGACAATAAACCACAATAATCTTAATAATCTACCAAACTATTACCAGATGAATTGCTTAAACTAAAATAATTGAATGGCGTCAAGACGTAACAAAATGGCGGGTTATGCAGTTTCCAAGATTCAGCAGCCTTTCGTATATACATTTTAATTTAACAAAATTTTCATGGGTTACAACTTTTAACATTTCCAGATCCATACCCGATAAAACCCAAGCGATTTTCTTTGGAAGGAATTTTTGGAAAGGTAAAAGTTGTCATTTGTAATTTTATTCATAGTAACCCTCAACCTGGAACTTGTAATGCTCAGCCTAACCCTCAAATTCCAAGAAAATTTTCCAACCGTTTCGAGAAAAATCCCAATGACTCACGTAATAATAACAGGGCTCAGTTAAACCACCCAGGCGTTACAATGCAATGATCATATTTCAATTGATAACCCTACTCCTCAAGGCGCCGGGTATCGTAGCCTGAATTTCATCCTTTGCTCAACCGGTTTGGACTTCGCATCAAATAAGTAAGTACACCATTTCATTTAACTTATAATATACAATTCAAGGACATAAGTATTTTGATTTCTTTATAATAATTGGTTTCTGTGTTTGCGTGCGCCCCTGTCTGTCCCACTTAAATTTAATTAACCCCCAAAAAATCATTCAAATGGGGCTAATTTTCAAATTTGCCTAAAGCCTAAAAGAAAATCCTCTCAAATCGTTGATTTCAAGAGTTGCCCGCGACTGGAACATGCGGGGCAATGGGAAACAACTTTTATTACCTTCCTTTAACCCTTATCGAGATAAAGCAAGTCTTACAATTTGCGATGTTGCGTCGTGCCTAACCGCTTTATCGCTTAAATTTAGGCGGGTATTCCATAGAGATATTCAATACTAATAACAAGGGTAATATTTAGTGACATTATGATGGATTTTCTCAATTTATCTAACCCAACTACTGTGATTTCATTTTGAATTTCGCAACAAATATTCAGGTTGTTTTATAATTTTATTGTTATTTATTGCTGATTGTGAGTGTGTGGTTTTTAAAGCTTTTGTTTATTACAATGATCCTTTGTGAGTTAAAGTAATTCGTACTGTTTTATCACAGTCACCTCCGTCTCTTGTGACAGTAAAAATTAAAATGTGTAGTTGGATGTTGATACTCATTGTGCTTATTATTAGTATTTTTGCCATTTTAGTAGAGACGGATGGACAGTTGATAAGTCCCGTGCCCTTGCCCTCAGCGGATGCACCAAAAAGCAGGAAATATC
>JAQFXU010006336.1:0-10385 GCA_034693705.1 Spatulosminthurus flaviceps | reverse complement strand
GTCGTGTGCCTGGTGCTCTTCCTCGTGACTGTGTTTTGTACAGGTGAGATATAGCGAAATAATCCTTGCTTTTTTCAGTTTAATCTGTTAATTTTAAGTTGAGCAAATACAATTCCAAGGAATGAGAATTTTCTTATGGTATTGCCCTCAAGCTGAAAATTACTTTTGAAAAAACTTTATTTCAAGGATTTTTATTTCCTTACTATAGAAGTGGTGGAATCCCAAGGTTCTGTATGTCCCCAGCTTCATCGAATGTGTGCCCGGCGTTGTTGGCCTCTTCATGGATATTGCAGCGGAGAAATCTGCCATTGCGAATGAATTGGGCTAGGTTATGATTCTTTGTAACTTGGCTCCATTTCATTTCTTCCGTAGTATATTGATTTCATAAGTGTCATAAGTATATTGATTTCATGAGTGATGCATGTTGTGGAGAATTTTGACCAAATAATTGGATATTTTATGTGATTCCTTCCTGAAGCTCAATTAGCTTTAGCAGTGGAACCCCAATCAAATGGTTTAAAGAACTTTTTTGTTAGCCACATAATTTTAGTATAAGAAAGTCTTTGAATTGTTGTAAAGTGTGTGATTTTTTTTTCTAAATCTGTGTTTAATTACATCCAACTCGAGAAATAAAACAAATCATTTTTCTGAGCATCTAGAAACTGTACAAGTTCTGAAGCATTTTTCGAAATTTCTTATTAACAATGTACAATTTAACAGATGGATTATGTAGTTTTTTATAGGGTACCCCGTATCAATTTTTCCCCACGTTATAATTACCCAAAGTTAGAAATTTTTTACGCGAAATATTTTCATCCAAAAAAAGGTTTCATTATAGAATTGTTTATAAAAGTTTTTCAACCAACATGAAAAACAATCCGCAAAATTTTTATAGAAATATTTCTCACTCAGAAATTCTTTCGTCGAAATACTTTTCATCCAGAAAGTTATTTTCTTCACTCATAACACATCTTCCAACTTTCTTAGTTTTATCATACGTGACATCATAAATGTCAGCGGTTGTCCTTTTTTATAAATAAAATTATCATTATGAAAAATGAAAATTATTGCTTGTGTCAAAATTTAAGTACGGGAAAACTCGTCTTAGCTTTTTGGGTTAAAGTATCTAAATGAATTTTCTCATCGATTTTAGACCGTTGGTCTAAAATTTTCTCATACAATTTAGACTATTGGTCCAAATTTTTTTGGTTGAAATTTCTTGAGACAAACTAACAATTTTATTGGGGAAAAGGCTTTGAGATAAAAAGTAATCTTGGTGAAATATTGTTATAGTGCGAAATTTTTTGCTCAACAAATCCTAACGGAAAATTTTTCTGATGGTCCCAAATCTTGAACCAATCCAAATTTCGGTCACTATGAGTTCTCATATAAATATTATGCGTTTCCCGGATATTTATATGTAGCTGTGTAAGAACGTATTTGTAAAAATTTAGCGTGGAAAATATGTTTCCATGGTCTTGGGATTTGAGTCCAGCAGTCTCATTCTGGTTGTCTTCAAAGCTTGGAAATAATTACAACGTAACATGTTTTCAGATGCTCATCAATGATTTATTTATTTATCAATTTTTACAGGATTTTAACATATAGATTCAGAAAAAATGTTATTTTAAAACGACTCAAAGATATATTATGGACTCACATTAAAATTGCGCATAATTAGCAAGAAAATTCAATTTTAAACCAGGTCAAATTATTAGGTAACGATTTTGTAGCACGTACAGGTTTCTTTGGAGGGACCAGTGCAATGTCCGCCATTTTTGTCTGGAACATCATTTTTGCAGTGATTGTAACATTGATTCGGATCCAATGGACAACCAAAGTCTGTTTCCGCCGTTTCTATTCCGCATGCCAATAAAAAATTACCATTAAATTTTTTTTTGTTTTTTTTAAACAAATTCTCTAAAAAGAGGGAAATAAAGGTAAAATTTGATCAAAGTATTCACAGAACTTGAAATTAAGGAAAATTTTGATACTAAAAAAATAGCTGAACACTTTTAGTAATCTCACCTGCACAAAACCCAGCAACGACGAAGAGGACCAAGCACAGAACGAGAAAATTATTCGTGTTCATTTTTCCACCAAAGATTAACAAAATTGAAGATAAACTTGAGAGAAAGTTGCACCAGGACTATTGACAGATTTGAAAGATAAGTTGGGGCTTTGGGCCAGAATTTATACTCTTCCGTCCCATGTTAATTCCATCACAAGCCACAATTAATTTTTCTGTCATTCAAATAATTATTGAGCATAAGGAAAAGGTAACATTCGTATTTACTACATTTCATCATATGAATCAAAAAAATATTAGTTCATTGTGGGCAAATACAGTAGAAATTCGGAATAACTTTGCTACGTCAAAGCAATATTACGCCCAAATTTTAGTGTGATGAGTTAAATGATGGCTAAAGTAAGGAAATAATTTTAAGGTAAATACAACTAGACCCCCCAGCAGCCACAGATATGGCTGAAAGTCAGGCGGCATATAGCAAAAACTCTAGCGGCGGTTTGAGTTGCTGCTGATATGCGCACAACTACGAGCAGACGGCAGAAGGACAGAACGAGCCAAGACTCGGCCAATTTAAATACTTAATAGTATTGATTATTTGGCTAGTGCTCATAAGAAGAGAAAGGAATACGTGGATTTCCCAGAACTACGCTTTATATTAATTAATCCTCTCTAACATTACATTGGTTTGGTAAAAATGACTTATTTTCTCAGTTTGATAGTGGAAAAGTGTGCTTTTCCAGTGAAGCTCACTATGATTAAAGTTTAAGCAAACAATTATTATCAAATATTTTCAAGGAGAAATTATATCTTCTTTAATAATATTGTAATAGCATATAGCGTCCAAAACACGTGAAAGATGATGAAAAGGTGTAATATTTAAACTAATGTATGCACACTTCCGCTCGTACAATAATAGTAATTTTATCATGGAAACAAAAGAAAGAAATCAATTATACTTTAGGAAGCAACAGGTGATTCAGTACATGAATTGACTCTTTTCCCATTATTAACACGATTTTTAAGGTGAATTTCACATAAAATTGAGAATTTAGAGCTAAAATCCATGCTAAAATGCATTCATAATCATCCTCAATGGATGGACCGATGTGGACAGGGTAATTAGAACTAGGAATAATTTGTAGCCAGTACTTGCATTCCCTACAATCTTTCTGTATAGTACAGTAACATGTGAGAGTGCATATGATGGTCGGAAAATATAAGGCTGAAAAAGTTGGCATAGCTCGTTTCCCAGGGGTCGTTCTTTCTTGAAGTACAGTGGTTTCCCTATGTAGTGGCTGTCCCTAACATGTCATTCTGTCTATAGTGGCAGACCCTATTCCTTCCCAAAGACTCCCCATGTTCAGGGTATACGCTATAGTGGACAATATATAGTGCTCAATATAGGGACAGAATTTTAGGAATACGTTGATTTTTAGGTCCTTTTTACCTCTTTTTTTTGCCAAATTTCAGCTATTTTCAGGAAAAATGAGAAAAAATATTACATTTTATGACATCAAAGCCACTTTTTGACGTAAATCAATAGAATTCTGTTGAATTTTTCGGTGATGCCTTCAGAAGTGGCGTGACCTTAAATCTTAATAGGAAAAATACATGGAGTACTGTAGTGGCAGGGCTTTTTGAAAAATCAGCGTATAGTGGCAGAAGTTTTAAGAGTATTCTATTTTTAGACCCTTTTTACCCCTTTTTTGGCCAAATTTAAACTGCTTTCAGACGAAAAGTGAAAAACTAATAGATTTTATGAAATCAAAGTCAATTGAAAACTTTCTTGAACTTAGGTTGTCTCCAGGTGTTTGTATCCCATGTACTACAGGTTCGGCAGGAATGTAAGTCCTTATTTCTACGCCCGCACTGAACTTTGTAATTAACCCTTAAGTTCGTGATGAGTTACAATTTCCTGGAATAAATATTTCCCAGGCACGAAAGTTATAAAAATACAAATTCACAAAAATTTTTTGGTGATGCCTTCAGAATTGGTGAACTTAAGTATTAATAGGGAAATGCATATAACGCTATAATGGCATCTCTCTATAGTGCAGTGGCAGAATTTCTGGGATCCCGTGGATGCCCCTATGTACAGAATCTAGTGTAGTTAGGAAAAAGAAGAACCCTTGTTGAAGTAAGTGAGAAATGATTGAGTGAGGACTTCTAAGATTCTAATGATGAGTTGGGGTTGAGGCCCAGCATTTATGCTCGGTCCTTTCAGTGGAAGCAATAGAGAAATTCCAGGGAACTCTTGTATTGTACACGTGAATTTAAAATATTTACACGTAAATTCAAAGATTCAATCGCACTGATGTAAATGTTCAATGGTTCAGGTGTTTACTCCAGTTTTTGCTGCATGCTGAGCAAACACGGAAATCCTTTTTTTGACCGTACTTTCCGCTTCTAAAATATTGTATGCATTTAGGTTGTACTAAGCTTAAGTTAACTTTAGGATACCTCACTAAAATACTTGACATGGATAACAAGCGATATCCCAAAATAGTACTAAAAAAATTAATTAGTATTGATATGGATAGTGTTCACCCCACCAAATGTAATTGGGCGACAATGCTCAAAAATGCAATATTGTCTTAAGCACTAATTTCAGTTGGCAAGGTATATCTTCTGAATGGATTAAAGTGAATTCCAACGAAATTCTGGAGCTAGCAAGGATTTTTAAATTTTGGAGTCAAAGGAAAATCCGCAACATAAATATTTACTCAGAAATACGCAATACCACGGCTATTTAAACCCAAATCTACCTTTCTATAAAATTAAAATAATGGCACAAATTAGACTAGCGTCGGTGGTGGAATCAAGCATTTTTTGTAGAAATCGGAAATTTACCGTTAAAAAGTGTGAATGCGGTCATATCTGTTCTCATCCAGAATTAACGTGGGCGCACTTATTCAATGAGTGTCAAGGTATAAATAATATACGAAACAAAATGTCGGTAAATAGTTCATGGCTTGTAAGCTTACGTTTTGACGATGCCTATGTAATAGCAACAGAAATGTACTGGAGAAAGCGTACGACTTTTTTTGTGAAACTTGCGGGACCCACGGTCAAAGAATACAAATAGGATGATATGTATTTTACTACTGTGCGATTAGTAATTAGTCAAAAAGATGTAACATTTGTGTATGAGCAAGCTCGAAAAACACAATAAATATACATACATACATACATACATAACGTTTCGAACATCTACGCTCTTCCGCCAAGTATTAAAAACACATTCACAGGAAATAAATTGAGTCATCGAACAAATTGTAGGAAAATAGAGATAAATGCCATGCAGTTAGTCTGAATTATTGCTGGTTTTTCCAACATTTATAAATTACACCTCGTTATTTTTCCCAAGTCTTCAAAGTTTCGGATTAGCATAATTTTACTCACGGATTGAAGTAGTGGCTGTACATATTTAGGATGCCGTATCCTATAGAGTTATCTGGATTTTCGGAATCGCTTCGAACGAATTATGATTGTTTTGAGTCATTAATTTTGATACCTTAAATAAATATTTGAATGAATTGAAAACTATTTCCTATGACAGAACATATGGGAGGGAATGAGTATAAATTCGGAGCCCATACTCGAACTCATTAATTCAATTCTTACAAGGTGTCACTCAACTATCACTCACGTACTTGTCCTTTCGCTCCGATGTTTTGCGGAAAAATGAATAAAAATAATTTTCTGGTCGTGTGCCTGGTGCTCTTCCTCGTGACTGTGTTTTGTACAGGTGAGATATAGCGAAATAATCCTTGCTTTTTTCAATTTAATCTGTTAATTTTAAGTTGAGCAAATACAATTCCAAGGAATGAGAATTTTCTTATGGTTTTGTGCTCAAGCTGAAAATTACTTTTGAAAAAATTTTATTTAAAGGACTTTTATTTCCTTTCTATAGAAGTGGTGGAATCCCAAACATCTGTATGTCCCGAGTTACCAAGAATGTGTGCCCGGCGTTGTTTTCCTCTTGATGGACGTTGCATCGGAAAAACTTGCTACTGCGGATATGATTCTTTTTAACTTGGACCAGTGCAATGTCCGCCATTTTTGTGAAACTTGCGAGACCCACGGTCAAAGAATACAAATAGGATAATATGTATTACCACATTATATTTACTACTGTACGATTAGTAATTAGCCAAAAAGATGTAACATTTGTGTATGAGCAAGCTCGAAAACACAATAAATATACATACATACATACACAACGTTTTGAACATCTACGCTCTTCCGCCAAGTATTAAAAACACATTCACAGGAAATAAATTGAGTCATCGAACAAATTGTAGGAAAACACAGATGAATGTCATGCAGTTAGTCTGAATTATTGCTGGTTTTTCCAACATTTATAAATAAGACCTCGTTATTTTTCCCATGTCATCAAAGTTTCGGATTAGCATAATTTAACTGGCGGATTGAAGTAGTGGCTGTACATATTTAGGATGGCCGTATCCTATAGAGTTATCTGGAATTTCCGAATTGCTTACAACGAATTATAATTATTGTTTTGAGTCATTAATTTTGATACTTTAAATAAATATTTCAATGAATTGGAAACTATTCCTACGACAGAACATATGGGAGGGAATGAGTATAAATTCTGAGCCCATACTCGAACTCATTAATTCAATTCTTACAAGTTGTCACTCAACTATCACTCACGTACTTGTCCTTTCGCTCCGATTTTTTGCGGAAAAATGAATAAAAATAATTTTCTGGTCGTGTGCCTGGTGCTCTTCCTCCTGGCTGGGTTTTGTACGGGTGAGATATAGCGAAATAATCCTCGCTTTTTTCAATTTAATCTGTTAATTTTAAGTTGAGCAAATACAATTCCAAGGAATGATAATTTTGTGGTGATTTTGCCCTCAAGTTGAAAATTACTTTTGAAAAAATTTTATTTAAAGGATTTTTATTTCCTTTCTATAGAAGTGGTGGAATCCCAAAGTTCTGTATGTCCCCAGCACCCAATAATGTGTGCCCGGCGTTGTAGACCTCTTGATGGACGTTGCGCCGGTCCTTCCGGACGATACTGCCTGTGCGGATGAATTGGGCTAGATTATGGTTCTTTGTAACTTGGCTCCATTTCATTTCTTCCATAGTATAGCAAATATTGATTTCATGAGTGATGGATGTTGTGGGGGATTTTGACCAAATATTTGGATATTTTATGTGATTCCTTCGTGAAGCTCAATTGGCTTTAGCAGTGAAACCCCAATCAAATGGTTAAACGAACTTTCTTGTTAGCCACATAATTTTAGTATAAGAAAGTCTTTGAATTGTTGTAAAGTGTATGATTTTTTTCTAAATCTGTGTTTAATTACATCCAACTCGAGAAATAAAATAACTGATTTTTCTGAACATCTAGAAACTGTACAAGTTCTGAAGCATTTTTCGAAATTTCTTATTTACAATGTACAATTTAATAGATGTGATAAAGTGGGTGACTGGGCCAACACTGAAAAAAGCATGGAAAAAAAGTGGGGGCTTATACTCCGATTCATACCCGAAGGTCTAACAGAGTTGTCAACTTTATTCAATTCTGTTACAAAGTCTCAATGGTTAACCCTAGCTACGAGGAATCCTCGCACAAGTGGTGATTAGGCCTGAAGGGTCAGAGGAAAAACACAGTGCACTGGGTTTTTCCATTTTTACTCTGCATTTTTCGACGTGATGAGGAATCTGATCTGGATTCTCCTTTCAATGAGCAGTAGTTAAGCTTCTTTATGAGCTTAAATTCTTAAAAATCTAATGATACATATGTGAGGTAATTTGTCAGCAGAAACTAACAACATCACCAAATGATTGAATGGTTTTTCGACTAAATAAAACTTTTCCCAATAAAAGTATTCGAAAAGTATCTGAATCGGAATCGAAAAAGTACGAATATTCGAATGTATTAGAAACGGTGCATTCAAGTATTCCAAAACACATTCGAAATCAGAAACCATTTAAAAAATATTTGTATTCGGATTTTAATTTTAATTTTTGCGATATCCCATCCCTGGTCTAAAGTAAGGAAATAATTTTAAGGTAAATACAGCTAGACCCCCCACCAGCCACAGATGTGTTTCAAAGTTAGGCAGCATGTAGCAAAAACTCTAGCGGCGGTTTGAGTTGGTGCTCATGCGCACAACTGCGAGCAGACGGCAGAACGATAGAACGAGCCAAGACTCTGGTTGGATTAAAGTGAATTCCAACGAAATTCTGGAGCTAGCAAGGATTTTTAAATTTTGGAGTCATAAAGGAAAATCCGCAATATAAATATTTACTCAGAAATACGCAATACCCCGGCTATTTAACCCCAAATCTACCTTTCTATAAAATTAAAATAATGGCACAAATTAGACTAGCGTCGGTGGTGGAATCAAGCATTCTTTGTAGAAATCGGAAATTTACAGTTAAAAAGAGTGAATGCGGTCATATCTGTTCTCATCCAGAATTAACGTGGGCGCACTTATTGAATGAGTGTCAAGGTATAAATAATATACGAAACAAAATGTCGGTAAATAGTTCATGGCTTGTAAGCTTATGTTTTGACGATGCCTTATGTAATAGCGACAGAAATGTACTGGAGAAACTGTACGACGTTTTTTGTAAAACTTGCGGGACCCACGGTCAAAGAATACAAATAGGATAATATGTATTTTACTACTGTACGATTAGTAATTACTCAAAAAGATGTAACATTTGTGTATGAGCAAGCTCGAAAACACAATAAATATACATACATACATACACAACGTTTTGAACATCTACGCTCTTCCGCCAAGTATTAAAAACACATTCACAGGAAATAAATTGAGTCATCGAACAAATTGTAGGAAAACACAGATGAATGTCACGCAGTTAGTCTGAATTATTGCTGGTTTTTCCAACATTTATAAATTACTCCTCGTTATTTTTCCCATGTCATCAAAGTTTCGGATTAGCATAATTTAACTCGCGGCCTGTACATATTTAGGATGCTATAGAGTTATCTGGAATTTCCGAATTGCTTACAACGAATTATAATTGTTTTTAGTCATTAATTTTGATACCTTAAATAAATATTTGAATGAATTGAAAACTATTTCCTATGACAGAACATATGGGAGGGAATGAGTATAAATTCTGAGCCCATACTCGAACTCATTAATTCATTTCTTACAAGTTGTCACTCAACTATCACTCACGTACTTGTCCTTTCGCTCCGATTTTCAGCGGAAAAATGAATAAAAATAATTTTCTGGTCGTGTGCCTGGTGCTCTTACTCGTGACTGGGTTTTGTACAGGTGAGATATAGCGAAATAATCCTTGGTTTTTTCAATTTAATCTGTTAATTTTAAGTTGAGCAAATAAAATTCCAAGGAATGATAATTTTCTTATGGTTTTGTCCTCAAGCTGAAAATTACTTTTGAAAAAACTTTATTCTAAAAAGGATTTTTATTTCCTTTCTGTAGAAGTGGTGGAATCCCAAATATCTGTATGTCCCGAGTTACCAAGAATGTGTGCCCGGCGTTGTTTTCCTCTTGATGGACGTTGCATCGGACAAACTTGCTACTGCGGATATGATTCTTTTTAACTTGGCTCCATTTCATTTCTTCCATAGTATAGCAAATATTGATTTCATGAGTGATGGATGTTGTGGAGAATTTTGACCAAATAATTGGATATTTTATGTGATTCCTTCCTGAAGCTCAATTAGCTTTAGCAGTGGAACCCCAATCAAATGGTTTAAAGAACTTTCTTGTTAGCCACATAATTTTGGTATAAGAAAGTCTTTGAATTGTTGTAAAGTGCATGATATTTTTTCTAAATCTGTGTTTAATTATATCAAAATCGACAAATATTATGTTTATTTTTCTGAGCATCTAGAAACTGTACAAGTTCTGAAGCATTTTTCGATATTTCTTATTTAGAATGTACAATTGTACATGCGGGTTGCATTGGATGACTGGGCCACAACTGAAAAAAGTATGGAAAAAAAGTGGGGGCTTATACACTCCGATTCATACCCGAAGGTCTAACAGAGTTGTCAACCATCTTAAGCCTTTATTCAATTCTGTTACAAAGTTTCAATGGTTAACTCTATAGCTACGAGGAACCCTCGCACAAGTGGTCATTAAGGTCGGAGAGGTCAGGGGAAACAGCCAGTGCACAGTGGGCCAAAATCGAAAAAACCGGAATTTTCGATTTTGCCCAAAAGTCAAAGAGTAACAAATTATTAACGCATATGAATTTTCTTAAGCCTAGCGTACCACCACCCTAGCCCTACCATGCTGAGAACAGGATGGCTGAATGTTGATTTCTTAAATATGGAGTAAATGGAATGACACGAGTTCTACGTCACAGTGGGTTAAAA
>JAQFXU010006335.1:0-10386 GCA_034693705.1 Spatulosminthurus flaviceps | reverse complement strand
TTTGATTTTATTCAGAGAAATCGCACTCCTTGCAACTGCGAGGTAACTCGTACTAAGGCAATCCGCGTATTCACACAGGAATCCTGCCAGGGCTTGGAAGTTGAAGGAGCCTCACATAAAAGTACCTGTACAAACTTCCAAATTAATTAAGCTCAGTCCGAATAAAATGATGAGCTTTCCATCATTTCTCAACATATGAGTTAGGTATGGGTAAAGGAAATTATATTTGATTTTACTAAGAGAATTATAGCCATTCCTTCCAACTGGGAAGTAACTCGTATTAAGGTAATCCGTGTATTCACACAAGAATCCTGAGAGGGCTTGGAAGTTGAAGGAGCTCCCACGCAAGTACTTTTAAGTACTGTAGTCCTTTTTAATTAAGTTTTGTCAGGTAGAAATGAGAGCTTCTACATTGACCAGCGAAGAAAAAACAATTGCATTTATGAATAAGGAATGAACCCGTGGCTGCTGGAAGTGCCCTGGACGTAATTAAAAGCTTTCCTTGTACTTCTCTACAAGCGTTATAACCGTGGGTTGAGTATAGAGCTTCGCTTGGGTCAAGTAATTTTCAAACTTGACCATGAACTTGACTTGACCATGAAACCTCAAGTAAATATTTCCTTCAACCTGAACTTGACATTTTGGTACAAGTACTTATTTTATTTCAATTTCAAGTTCGGGTTTTCAAGTATTTTACACTGAATCTGAACTTGGGCGTCAAGTCCCGGGCTCAAGTAGAAAGATCTGACTTGAACTTGTACAAAATTTCTATTTCAGTCCAAAAGGGGTAATTTTAACAGAAAACGCAATTTAAATTAGGTTACACTCGACACTTTTATTGACTTGAACATGAAATTTTCTTCAAGTAATATTTCCGAACTTGAATACGAATTTGAATTGAGCGACTATTGAGCGATAAAATCATGGTCAGGTATTGATAAGACTTGAACATGACCAGAAAAGCTGAAGTAAAATGTTGGAGTTACTTGAACTTGACCTGAACTTGAACACGAGTTTTGCTTGAACTTGATCGCAACTCCAGTTGAGTACATTAAAAGCCTTGCATTATACCTAATGTACACACAGTATGGCATGAGGATTTTCTGTCGTCAACAAAGTTGAGGTATTTACTTGCCATGGAAATATTTTGCTTGGAGCATTTCCTATTTATCCACTGTTGGTTGAATAAATTAATTTTCACAGGAAAGTATTTTCGCTGGCTCTGTCTTTCTCCACCCTGCCCTGGAGAACTAAAGTGAATGCGTAGGAAGTTTTGATGAAATGAATATTTGAGAAGGAGAGCCAGACTAGCAACAAGTTTAATTACTGAGACTCCACAAAGTCCAAGCATTTTAGGTACTACAACTCCACTTGCCAACAATTGTTTTCTCTTGAGAAGCTTCTAAAACTCTGAGTCTTCATTCCATGAAGCGTCCTTACAAGCAACCGTGGGTATGAGAATATCATTCCGACAAATAATTATATTTGAAATTACATTGATCCATCGACACAAAATCTCATAAATTCTTCATCATTTCAATAATTGGCTCTTGAAAGGATTTTTACTTTAGGCTATATATTATGATGAATTTAAAAGAATCATAATTATTAATGATTATCAGGGAAATAATTCGAAATGAAATTAACATGGGCAAATTCCGACGTGGTGGAAATAGGTCTATGAAAATTGTATGGCTTTGACGCCGCTTGAATGTTTCCATGTACAAACTTTGACTCACAATCGGCAATATCAGTTGTTAACATCCCTTGTTGAAATCGTTTTAAATTAGCAATGGAATCCGGGCATTCATATAGAATGAACAACAATGCCACTATGAATTTTAAAACCCAACAATATCTGTAGAAGTAGTCAAATTTTGACATGGCAATTATTGTTGAGTGGCGCCGAAATCTGACAATCAACCGCATCAAATGCCTCAAACTTGAGGGGTGCAGTTTGAATTTTGTCACGCAGTCAAAATACTTTGGCCAAATTCTTCTTGCCAAGAAACTTCTTACCAAATGTTAAGTCACATCCCCCTTTTAAATAAATGAAGGTTTAAAATCATATTTTGTTGAAAAGTTAAAGTTGTTGCAACAAATTGGATTGGACTTCCACTCTCTCTTATTCGCAACTGTTAAATCCAACCAGGCAAAAGATCAACTGGGCTTACGTAGCAGTTTTTTATTATGGTAATTATTGAGTGGCGCCGAAATATGACACTCACCCACAACAAATGCCTCGAAAGATTTCTGAAAACTTTTAATTTAATCAGTTCTTGGCAAAGTCCGGGATTTTTGCTAGTGGTAAACCTCCGCCGAGTTTTATGTATATTTTGTAAAAACGTTTCTCCTTAAAATGCTCCTCCCTGCATTTTTTTTTGTGAAAATATTTCTCCTCTTTTAATTCACATGATTATTACACGAGCTTACCCTTTTTTTTCATCTTAATTTTTTTATTTTGATCCATTAAAAACGGTTGGACCCAAAATTA
Source organism: Spatulosminthurus flaviceps (assembly GCA_034693705.1). NCBI lineage: Eukaryota > Metazoa > Arthropoda > Collembola > Symphypleona > Sminthuridae > Spatulosminthurus > Spatulosminthurus flaviceps. Next base: position 7,892 of record JAQFXU010006335.1, on the reverse strand, counting down.
CTTGACCCTTGAAATAACAATAATTTTCAGCAAATCTCTACAAATCTAGACAGAGACCATCAAAAGTCAACTATTTTTCCTGAATGAATTTTTACCTGAGAGAATTTTCATTTGAGTAATTCATAGGATTTTCCCCACGAATTGATCCCATTGACTCGTGTTAACACATTTTGATGCCCACGTTTACGAAATACTTAGGCTCCCGATTCCTAAGTTCAGATTATGGATCAAATTTTTCTCTCCAATGTATTGTGGATTTTAAATAGAAACCTGGTCTCAAGTATAAATAATGAGAAGAAAATGTAATGAAAATGACATTAGAATTGATTTGAGTAATTTTAATACAATCATCCAAGTCAAATCTCAAACCAAACGATATGTTGAACGATGCGATAAGAAACAATTCTTTACTAATAAATTATAATTAAAAATTACTTGCACTCACTTACTTGAACCAATTTAGCAAAAATTGGGTACGGTCTGAAGCGTGTGAACAAATTATAAAAGTGCACATGGAAACTTCCCTTTCATTTGTCTTGTTCAATTTAATTCACCATCGAATCACTATTCAATTTTAATTTAATTATTCCATTTTGTTAACTTCCGAAAATTCTAGTAGGATTTTCTCTGAAGAAATAAGCAGTAAAAATAATGTCATTCAGTATTCAAATGCATATATTTTTGCATGTCATATGGGAATCAAATTTTAAATGCTGTTGGTAAGGATGGGCTCCAAGGCTTTCCTGATTTACACGCGTGTCGAGCGTCTACTGTGATTTACTGTTGCAAACAATAAAATTTTTCGATGTAAGTTTGAAATTTTCTACGGGAATTTTCTATTGACGTCAAAACTAGCCAAATATTTACAAATTACAACAAAATCCTATCCCACTTTGAGGCGATTAGTCTTGTTTTTAACTCATATTTTCACAGAAAATTTTGACAGAATTTTAATTAAAGAAGCCATTAATTAATTATTTATTAAATATTCTAGATAAAACTTCATTTTACCACCAAAATCTCGATGGTAAAATCCACTGTTGTAGTCTAATTTTTTCGTACTTTATGGTACGATCCGTATTTTTGAAAAATATTACTACTCTGCCTCCATTGCTTAAGCTTCGGTGGGGCTGTGTATGAGTATCTTAAGCACAGAGATGAATGGGGGAAGTTTATTTTATGATTTATATTATATTTTATTTATATTTATATTTTATATATATATATTATATTTTTATATTATATTTATATTTTATTTTATTAATTTTCTGCAAGCCTACAATTCTAGCTTTCAGAAATTTCAGTAAGAGAATTTTAAACCTTCAGGCACTTAACATATGGGAAGTTGAGTATGGGCCACTGGGGGCGCGAAAATGCCCCGAAATTCGGGGATATTGAGGGGGCGCCTGCAGAGCGAAAAACATAATATTGCCACTTGAAATATATTTTGAATAATATTTTGCTATATAATAATTTAGCTTAATAGCTTGGATAATTTTTTATACCAGCGATGCCTTGAACAGTTGAAAAACTGGAATAGAATTATTAAAATATTAATTTGTAAAGGTAAAAAGTTAAAGTACGGATTCCATTCAAACTTTTGACCAACAATTCCGTTCCAATTTCCCATACTTTTCTTTTTTGAATAAATATTATTCTAATTTTATACATAATTTGGATTAATTCACATTTTTGGATATATAATTCTAATAAAAATCGGTCACGTGCAAAATCTAAATTAACGTAAAAAAAGCCAATATCATTTACGAATTCCTATATTTTTTTGGATGATTAAAAATATGAATGAAATTTCAGGATGAGCAAAAACGCAAATGTTTGGCTCAGAACTACTTTTTTAAATATTCTTAATCCCAAATAAAATTGTGAATACATTACAAAACCTTAGACATTTAAAAATTGACGTGACATCCAAATAACACAGCACTTGAATCCACCCACTTTTACTTGAACCACACGAACTACTCAACAACTGTCAACATACTATACAGTGTAGAGCGTGAAAATCCCAACTGGCGTCCAATTATGACAGTACTGGAAAATCTTCGTACAAGGGAAAAACATGAGAGGAAAAAAATCCACAAATAAAATGTTCTTACTTCTTTTCCGACATGTAAAATCGAGACAGAATTTCTCTCTGGGAATGAGTAAAAGTGCTCATGAGTTTGTAGTAGCAAACAACTTGAAAACATTTTCATGTAATTTTTTATAAATTTTGAAAATGGAAAAAATACTTTGAAATTCTCAACTTTGATTTTCAATATTTCCATGTTTTTTGGCAATTATGAATTTTGATCAGGAAAAAAATATCCAAAAGTACTTAAATTCTCGCGCCAAGAATTTGGGGATCTGAAATTTTTCTATTTAGTTGAAAGGGTTAACGGGAGGCATGGAAGTAGCATAATGAAGTTGCGATGCTTTGAAAGAAATCATTTGAGTAAATGAAACATTTGAGACGGGAAAATTTATTAAACTTTTGAAAGTTTCCTTATCACAATTTATTCCGGAAAGTTTTCTTTTTATCACAAAATTCCGTGCAGATTCAAGCGCTATAATCCACAAAGTATCAGCATTCCTCAAAAATTAACATTTATTTAAAAATCAAGACCTTGTTCCCCTAAAATCAACATTTTGTCAACGCCTTTAGGTCCTTACCCAAAGAGGTCGTTTAGTAATTTCTTAGGCGACTCAACCCGATCAAATTACTCAAATATAACGGTGAATTTTGATTTTCATTACGGAGATCAAATATGGAAGTAAATTTTTAAGGCAAGAAATTTTTCCAATAATAATAATTATTCGAGCTTGTATCCAGGAAAAATACAGGTAGAAAAATACTCAAATGTATGCCGGTTTTTTAAAAGAGTATCTTAAAATCAGAAACATTTTATGATGAATTTAAAATAACAATTATAAATTATTAATGATTATCAGGGACATAGTTTGAAATGAAATTGACATGGGCAAATTCCGTCGAGGTGGAAATAGGTCTATGAAAATTGTATAGCTTTGACGCCACTCGATTTTTTCCATGTACAAACTTCTAACTCAATCATGTCAACTATAGTTGTTAATTTCGCTTGTTGAAATCGTTTTCAATTAGCAATGGAATCAGGGCATTCACAAAGAAAAAAAACAATAATAAAACTCTGGTCTATTTTCCAAATATCTCTGCATCGGAACGGAGTGTTTCGTTTAATGCTCAACATAACATGCGCAAGATGTCTGTATTCAACATACGATACGCTAGTTCAGCTGAGATTATACATAATATTTAGCTTATCAAGTTCTGATTGGCGCTGAAATCTTACAGTGGTAAAATCCATCTCGCAGTTTTTCAATTAGGATTTAATTAATGAATTTGTAGTAAACATAATAGTAAATTATTTGCTAGACCGACAGCTAACCATCTCAAGTAGTGCCACTTGTATTTTGACAAGCCAAGTTCTAAGTGGCGTCGAAATTTGGCAATATTAAGCAATAAATGCCTCAAATTAATTAATTTAAAATCAGTTTTTAAGATCAATTTTATTAATAAGTGCAAAATTCAACTACGAATTATTAAATTAAATGTCCAGCTAAGCTTTTAACATTTAAACGTGAAAGAATTAAATATAAATTTCCTAACAATTTTCACTGTAAGAAACCGCTCTATACAAGCAATCTGAAAATCAGAACAAGGGATTCAAAAGAAGTTCTGGACATTTTGATTTTTTTGTGAGGTAAATGACAAATTTTAATTTAAATGCAATTCTAATCAAGTGGACCCCCACATCCATCCAGCCCACCTCAGTACATATTCTGAACCCAAGCATAAATAAAATGATTTTTAAAAAATTCGTGAAGAGCTTCAAATATCTGAAAGAATCACTTTAGCAATAAGCAAAAGCTCCGAGCATGTAACCAAATCACATCTCCTTCGCTTAATGTCCTTAGCCTTTCTTGACGTTCTTGAGATCTGTCCCCATGTTTTGGCCAGATTTGGTAAATTCTACTGTAAGGTTATATGTGAAGGATCCCCTTACTCCTATGCCACCATACGCTACCCACTCTGTGAGTGCGTACCCACGCCACTTAAATAAATTCAGTATCATATCGACTTTTGAGACGTGCCTCTTTTCGCTCTCGCATATTCTCCTACATTCTCATCAGTTCACGCACCTACATGGATCTCATCCGATCCCGCATCTACTAGGATTCGCAGTTCACACTTCCCCCCAATCTAAATCGGCTCACTATTTATACACTTTCCAGGTTCATTATTCGAACCCTTAAAAAACCCACTTGCCGACACTAAGTGGCACTCGTTATAAAAATAAGCTTTAATATTTGAATTATATTAAAAGTGGCACTTGTTGCTTATATTTGTACATAAAACGCACTGATATTGTTTATTGATTTGACACATTTATTAAGCTCGAAAGCCTTACAACTATTGTTGCTATAACAGCATCTATCCTTGGTGTAAGCATTTATTAGTAGCGAAGAAGTGGCACTTTCATAATTCCTATGTTTACAATAGTCAACTGAACCTGATGAAGAAGAGGGAATGAATTATGAAAGTGACATTTCCAATGGTATGTTTTTCGTATAATCTTGTTCCGATGCAGGACAAGTGACAAGCAACGCTCACGTCATAAAGTATTGAGGAGTCTCAAATGAGTCATTTTCTGGTGTAAAACCATAGTTAACTGCAGTTTTCTCTAATCTTCCTCAAATAACCTGGAACACTGAATTTTAGTAGACCGAATCCAGAAATTAAGTTGTGATATTTATGCAAGTTAATTTCCTTCAATGAACATAAATAAAACAACTTGAGAAATAATAATTATTAATAATTATTATGATGCACGGTAATTGATTTTCCTTTAATTTCAGGATGGATTCTGGGAAAAGCCCTTCCGTTTCGTTTGATGAAAGTCCATTCAAATCTGATAGTAAAAAACCAATGAGTCTCAGCCGAAAAAAATTCAGTTTTAAGAAGAAGACCAGTACGGAGTATAACGACAGTTTCGGTAGGATATGGATTTTGTTAATTCAAATGATAACTTAAAAGTTCGTATGTTACGTATGGGCTGTAATTTGTTCATGTAGTTATTGTTATTGCTCGGGTCAGACATGAACTGAACAATATACTTGAATACATATTGTTTTGTTCAGTGAGTTTTGTTCTTAGTTATTGATCACCTAATTTTGTTCTAGTTCTTTTAATATTGTTATTGTTATAGTTCACGTAATGTATTTCTCCGCCCTTCCCTAAATTGTTTTGTTATTGTTCAGTTCTTAAGCTTCAGATATTGTTATTGTTATAGTTCAGTTCTTGTAGATTTAAATTGTTATAGTTTTGTTCAATGAACTGAACAAAAGGACAAAACTAAACGTGAACTATATTACAGCCCTAAGCGCATGCGGTAATCTGTTTTTAAATATTTGATTAGATAACTGAGGTGAAAGGTAATTGAGAAGTACTGTTCAAGGCGTTCTGTAAATGGAATTGCTAAAATTGTTGAATATCTATAGGTTCTGATACAAGTGTAAGTATGAGAGAAGATGTGGACCAGCAGAGCATGCATTTGAAGGAACAGAATGTAATGAACGTTACGGCAAATGCTTATTTTGTGACTGGAATCTACAGAGAACTGACAAAAAATCCTGCGGCGTTTGCAGTACAGAAAGAATGTGTTAGCAAGGAGTTAATACATAAAAATACAGTATGTCTTTTATTTGATAGTTTTCTTGACTTAGTAGTTTTGAGTCCAACGTTTAGTTATTTAAGCTAAAAATGTAAAGTTGTGTATTTTTTACTTTAAGTACTTCATTTACGATGCTTTGGAGATGATCAATGAGAAAGACAAATACTGGAGACTCGACCAATTTGAATGGAATAATTTGAGGAGCGTTCAATGTTCTTACAATGGCGTATTCTGGAAGGTCCAAATTCATCAGCTTTTAAGTCAAGGGGTGACGGTGGACTTTTACCGAAAAGAGTTCAGATTATTAGGTAACACAAATATCCAGAGTTCAATTCTGTAGTTACGCTGAATAATGGACAACACCAACATGTAATGTTTCTCCAACAAAATTTTGATAATTGGTAATTATACACAGGACAAGAATGGGAGGACCGAAGTTGCTGGAATGATCCGCATGTGTATATTGTTTATTATTCTCTACATAACACTGGTCACAAAGGTTACTATTAAATTTTACAATAGCAAAAATTTGATTTCAACCGTAACACGAATGTGCTAGTGATATTTTCCGTGTTTTTAATGTTGTTTTAACTGCAAGTGAATTAAATTTTAGATTTCTTCGAGCTTTCTAGCTTCGAGGGAAAATCCTGTCATGGAAATGTGAAGCAGAATAAAGATAAGGCAAAATACAAGCGCCTTAGGGCTTACTTGCAAAGTTGTGACGATGTTGACATTGAAAGCGAAATGGAAGACTTTGCACCATCGCAATACTACAGGTCTTCGGAGCGATGCAAAAATCGCATCAGGGAGGAAATTATGAAGGGATCCACCCCATTACAAGCCCAAAGGTATATTTTTATCATCTGTTTCAATTGAACCTTTTAAAGCCCAGAAGTTTTCATCTCCAAATTCAACAAATTGTAGGCAATATTTTAGTATAGTATGAAAATGTTTATTCGCTATTTAGATTTGAAGTTCCATTGTGTTGGGGAATTTATAATTCATGAGTATGACACAATACCAATCTGTCTTTCTTTTAGCACCGTCCTCAACGAAGCTGTATCGAAACCGGTAGTGCGTAGAGAGGATCTGCCTAGAAATAGGCACCAGGTTTATCAGGTCAAGTACAACAGCACCAAAGGGTCTACAGTAGAAGATGAATTGGCGGAGGTGTGGAAGTTAAGTTACACTTCGAAGTTCGTTCCCCTGGTAAAAATCCTTCATCAAAAAATGTTGACCGTCATGCTTTCTCCGACGCTTACTCTGCATTTGAATGAAGTGTTGCGAATGAATGCAAGACTGACGTGCCACTTAGATACTACATACGATGTTGGGCAATTCTATTGTACAATTCTGGCATTCAAACATCCTTTCCTGGAGTCAAACCCGGTCATACCGTTAGCTTTTGTTTTCCACCAGTGCAAATCGTATGCCGCACACAGCGATTTTCTCGAAATAATTGCAAGCAAGTTACCAGCCTTGAATAGCAATAAAGTATCATTTGTGTCCGATCGCGAAGCAGCGATAAAACTTGCAATTGCAGAACATTTTCCATTGGCGAATAAGGCATACTGCCACCGTCACATTAAAGAGGTAGTTTTTGTAATTTCAATTATGTATGAACCTTTCAGAATTGCTGACTGTAGACATTTTAAAATTAAAATTATGCATAATTATAAAAGCTTTAAAATGTGATTATTCCTAGGATGTTCTTCATTGGAGATATGCGACACTTCCTCAGTGTGAGCGAGTAGCTTTTGCTAACGATGTAGATTATTTATTGCGATGTCCGACTCAGAAGGACTTTGACGAATTCCTATGTCAAAGGCAGAAAGAATGGTCGTCAGATTTTGTTAAATACTTCAACACATATTTGAAAGCTGATGTTGTAAAGTCCTGCCGTGTTCACACTGAACCTCTCGGAATCTTTTACCCTCTAGGAGGAGTGAGTAATAATCCTAGGTAAGGATTTCAATTAGCAAAGTTTATTCATTTGTAAACATTGTACGATTTCTTCAGGTGATCATAAATGTGAAATATTTCTTTCATTAGCGAGTCGATGAATAGTGTTTACAAGCAATTCCTAGGCAAGAAGTCCCCGTCAACAATGCTTGAAGCGCTATACAAATCTTATCTGTTCTGCTTTGCTAAGTTCAATATGGTCAAGCAAGCCGTAATGTA